>JBBPCS010000878.1:8454514-8479418 GCA_037974645.1 Hollardia meadi | reverse complement strand
AGCGGCTCAGTGATGAGCCTCACAGAAACACCTCCATCTTGTTTCTGTGAGGAGTTTGTATGTTCTCCCTGTGTCCGTGTGGGTTTTCTCCTGGTGCTCAGGTTTCCTCCCACATAAGAATCAATAAAAAAAAAAAAAACTAAATACATCATATTTCTGCATGTGTCTGTCTCTCTAAATGATTATATGGAGTATATAAACAATTGTAAGTCATCATGGTGGCTGTAAGTGCTGGTGTCTGCAGATATATAAAGCTTTTGCAAATGTACACATTCAATGGGCAAAACAAGTAAACTATTCGGTCAGCAGTCTGAGTCGTGTGAAACATAATTAAAGTGTCATCTTATAGGCAGAAATGTTTCGGCTCTGTTAACTATCCAAATGTTTAACCATGTAGAAAATAATTACTTTAATTGTTTTCTGGTTTCAACTTCTCAAACATGCGTTAAAGTTTAAAATCTTTTTTCGACAAAAAATGCAATTTGAAGACAATTAGCTTGGGCTCCAGGAAATTATAACCGACACTACTTTTTGAGGGTTCATCGATTAAATAATGAATCATCTAATTATCATTAATTCTGTTCAAACAGCCAGAGTTTGGGAAAAGATGCCTGCATTCACAAATGGGCACTGTGTGGCATCTATCTGGTCCTTTAATACTGAAAATATTCTCTAAATGATGATTAAATATGTATCTGACACGTTGGAATAACAGCTGTTGCTACTAAATCTTACTCACAATACGTTTCCCGAGCTACTTGATCCAAACTATTACGTTTATAAGCTTAATTCATTGAAATATGAATTAAAGTTAAAATGAATGTGACATGTAAAGAATTTTTATCGAGTTAAACAAAAACTAATTAAATCACAAAAATATGACTTAAACTTATGCATGTTTAGGTTGAAATTGTGAAGCCAAATCTAAATCAGACTACTCCCTCTCATCCCTCTAGACAAGTATCAGGTGAATCATATTTCAAACCTCACATCCTCCCTAAATACTCTCTCTCTCATCCATATCCTAACATCGTTTCCTTTGCTTTAACTCCTCTTTATGAAGTAAATATATATTGCATATAATAGCTAAAGAAAAATGACACCATCCAAGTTTAAATCAATTCCCTGTAAGCTTGCAGGGAACTGAACAAGGAAGCGCTGCAGCCACTATGGAACTAAAACAGGAAGAGGCATTGTTCTCCCCGGTCACTATCTCCAGGTAACAGTGGAACAAATGAGAGCAGCGCATCTCGGTACTCTTCCGTTTTGTCATGGCCCTGTCTCTTTTTGGGTTAAAACAGCCCCTCTAATTTGACTGGTGGTAAATGCAAATTGCGGCAAAAGCCAATTTAATAGCTTAAAATAATCATACCATATTGCTTTTTAACTATTAGGAGCTCAAGTCCTGTGGCCAGACAGGCAAGCAATTATCGTTAAAGTCGTTAAAGCTCCTTCTACTTCTGGAAAGTACTATCATCCCAGGCAGGGACTTTTTGAGGGGTAAAATAATGTCCCTGTAACTAAATTAAGACCATTAATGAGTTCCTCCAAAGGATCCTAGTCCATGGAGAAAGGTCTTCGGTGGAAACAAGGCTAAACAAATGATCAGTCTTTTGAAAGATGAAGGGACTTTTGTGTGGTATTGAGATACTGATTGATGTTCTGATTAAAAACTGTTGCTATATTTTCAGACCAGTTTAACGAAACTTTGGTCTCTCGACTTTGTGTCTAAGGTCCGGATATAAAGTTCAAAGGCGTCCTTCATCCTCTGATAATATCTCCAACCAGAGTTATGGAGCTGTTTGAGGTCACTCAGACACCACAGGGTGGGTAACCTCTCTTTGAAGTTTACATTTTAATGTGACTTGACAATAACTCTACCTGCACGTACAATTCCTGACCCCTCTGCAACGTTCATGGAACGAACTCGCAGCTTTGTTTGGTAACATACTGGCTTCTCTGCAGGTGTTTGGGTGGGAGCGGGCTGCAGTCTGTCCGAGGTGCTGTCTCTTTTGGAGAAGCTGGTTCCTCAGTTTCCAGAGGAGAAGACGGAACTGTTCAGAGCCCTGATCCAACAGCTGAGGAACGTGGGAAGCCAGCAGATCCGTAACGTTGCTGTGAGTAGTGCTCACATATATTCAATCAGAAATGTTCACATTTTAGTTACATTTTATTGTAAAATAGCTTTGAAATAACATAATCCATAGATTTATAAAAATTTAGATTAGAGCTGCCACGATTAGACGATTAATCATTTAGTTGATTGAAAGAAAATTAGTTGCCAAACATTTTGATCTTTCAGTCATTTTTAAAGCAAAAATATAAAACATTTGTTGGTTCCAGCTTCTTAAATGTCAGGATTTGATGCTTTTCTTTGTCATTTCTGATAGTGAATGAAGAGTTTTGGGGTTTTGGACTGTTGGTTGGACAAAAGAAGCAATTTGAAGATGTCAGTTTGGGCTCCAATCCCAATTCCCCTCCTTGGCCTTTCCACTTAGCTCCATTTTGTGAGTGGCCACCTAGCAGAGAGTGTCTGGTTTCTTTTGGGTATTGGGGTAGTGGTCATCTAGCCCTCCAAATGGCCCTCCAAACAGAGCGTTTTCAGATGCAAACAGACTCCAAACAGAGTGGTAGAAGAAACGTTTTACAGTGCTTTGTGAACTAATGCAGTTTAACATGAAACATGGCTGCCGGTACGAAGAAAAAAAGTGCCGGCGTTAGAGTAACAAGTGGCATCCCATTTCTGAGGTAACGATTTAACGTCCTACGTCTTGTAGCTCCATTGTGAGGGGCCACCACCCAGTAGAGGGCACTGCAAAACTAGGGGCCGGAATTGGGATTGGGCTCTTGGAAATTGTGATTAATTAATTTTATCGATTAATCTTGAAAATAATCTTAATCGATAATGAAAATAGTAAGTGGCAGCCCTCATTTAGATGAAATCCCACGAGTAAAATCATGTGAACTTTGATATTTGATATGTGTGTTCATTCTTTCTTTTTGCATATTTAGTCTCTTGGGGGAAACATCATGAGTGCGTATCCAAACTCAGACCTGAACCCTGTTTTGGCTGCTGGTAACAGCAAAGTGAGCGTCATTTCTGACGGTAAGTTTAGAAATTCTCTGACAGCTGGGAGAAGAATCTCTGCAATCTCTGAAAAACATAGATTCACATCAGACAAGTTTAATTTTCTTCTCTCCTGATTAACAAGCAGTTTTGTCTGAATCCACCAGGAGGAAGACGTGAGGTTCCTCTCAATCAAGACTTCTTCGTGAGCGTTGGAAAAACCATCCTGAAGCCGGAGGAGATTGTTGTTTCTGTCTTTATTCCCTTCTCCAGAAAGGTACAAATGTTCTTTCTGAATTCTTACTGTGAATATGTCATTTTGGACATTTTCTTTGCACTCACCTGAAAGAAGAGATTCAAAATTGATCATTGCATGAAAAAAATTGTTTTCCTCTGGAGTGTCTCCCACTTTCCTGTTGTCCTTGTTTTTGTTGAGAACAGTGAATAAAATGTAGGTGAAACCTTTATGGATTGCCTCCTCGTTGTGTGTCCTGCAGGGGGAGTTTATTCGAGCTTTCCGACACGCTCCGAGGAAGGAGAGCTCCTTCGCCACAGTGACGACCGGGATGAGAGTGTTTTTCTCCGAGGGATCCAGAGTGGTTCAGGACATCAGTATTTACTACGGAGGAATGGGTCCGACCACTGTTAGCGCTGCCAAAACCTGCGCCGTCATCATTACAAGGCCAGAATCATGTTTATAGTCATGTTATATTTTGTGGTGATTTAGTCTAATCGATATTTTTTGCTTTCTTTTGGATCAGAAGCGGATTAGCAGTCTTTTCTTTTTTTTTCTTTATTTCATCTATTTCACTTTTTCTCTCAGTTTCTTTCCCACTTTCTGTCCTTCCTTTATTCCATCTTGCTTTAATCCGATTCATTTCCTCTGTTGTGATTTTCCTTCCTTCCTTTTTTCCCTGTTTCTTACCTTTTCATTACGTTTATTATTCCTATTTTCTTTACTTTTTCTCTCTGCCTTCCTTCTCAGCATCTTGATTTTCAGTGTAGGCGAAAATAAAAATCCTGTGTTCCTTCAGGCCCTGGGACGATGACACTCTCAGCCGGGCCTATGAGGTCCTCCTGGATGAGTTGGTCCTCCCTCCGTCGGCTTCTGGAGGAAAGGTGGAGTTTCGTCGCTCTTTGACTCTCAGCTTCCTCTTCAAATTTAACCTGGAGGTCCTGCAGAAGCTCAGAGAAACGGTAGGAGACGGCACTGATTGTGTCTTCTTTTGCTGTTCACACCAGAGACTTACAAAGAGTTCCTGTTTACAGAACGTTATCACAGATGAGCTTCCTGAGAAGATGCAGATCCAGCCTTTTCCCACAGAGATCCAGCCCAGCCTGCAGGAGTTCCAGGTCCGAAAATATCTCTGATTCAAAGCATTTTCACGGTTTTATAAACACTTTTAATACCAGGTTGTGTTTCCTTTCCTTTTCCTTTGCTTCCTCCTCTTCCTCAGCATGTGTCAAAGGACCAGAGCAACCAGGACCCAGTGGGGCGTCCCATCATGCATCGCTCTGCCATCAGCCAGGCCACAGGCGAGGCTGTGTACTGTGACGACATTCCCAGGATGGACAGGGAGCTCTTCCTGGCTCTGGTCACCAGCTCTCGAGCTCATGCTAAAATCACGTGAGGACAAAGGGAACAGTTTCTGGAGTTCTGCAGAAAACAGTCTCTGAAACACTAAATCAACACTTGTTGTTTTAAACGTGTCTAACAGAGGGCTGGATGTGAGCGAGGCTCTGCGGCTCCCCGGCGTCGTCGACGTCATCACGGCCGAAGATATCCCTGGGAAGAAAGTCCGATCAATGTTTGGCTATCACGAGGAGCTGCTTGCTGAGAGTGAGGTAAAGTGTGTGCACCTCTTTATGTTTTTGTTTTCACAGTTTACATTCTTCATAGTGAATATCATCCCTGTCTTTGAAAGAGCAGCTCTGAGACAACTAGAGTTCAGAAAATACCATGAAATATAGAATAATGTGTAGATTTCTTGGTGAAATCTAAACAATTCGTACAACAGAACTCCCACCTTCCCTTGTGCATGAGAAAACAATATTGTTCACTATAAGCTGCTGTGATCTCCTTGTTTTGTATCCACAGTATAATTGTCTGCCTTGCTGTCATGTGCAGGTGTCATGCATCGGTCAGATGTTGTGTGCAGTGCTCGCTGATACGAGGGCGCAAGCCAAACGAGGAGCGGCGGCTGTGAAGATCAGCTATGAAGACCTGCCTGACCCGGTTTTTACTGTAGAGGTCAGAGGAGTCGAACAAGATGCTCTTTGTCTGCGGATGTGCTAAGGTGTGTGAGTTCACATCATTGTGTTTGTTGTTTCTCTGTGCGACAGGAAGCCATTGAGAAGTCGTCTTTCTTTGAGCCTCACAGGGTGATTGAGAGAGGAAACGTGACTGAAGCCTTTAAAACTGTCGATCAGCTGTATGAAGGTAAAAGTCTGTTTCTGCTAGTAGAACATACATATGCTGTAATAAACTGAAAGAGACAGTTCACCCCAAAATCACAAATACAAAACGCCAAGAAAGATACACACACTCAACAGCAATGTCTCTTTCCACAAATAATGACATGTCAAGATAATCCACAGACCTTGTTGTGAACAGTTTCATGGAGGAACTGTTTTCTTTCTGTATCACTGCGCAGAATGAAGCATGCATCTACTCATGGACGAGAGGCTAGCTCACTAAGCTAGCTAATGGGGTTTTTCCACTGGCACTTTTGGCCACATTGATTTGCTTTTCCAAGTAAGACCGGCCCAGGCTCGACCCTAATTCTCCCCTTGAAACAAGGGTGTGTTTTGAGACTCATGTCTGTGCAGGAGACCAGACAGAGAGACGTTTTTTAAAAAGCTCTCAGGACTTCTGTAGCTTCTAACTGAATCTCTGTGGTTTGAAGTTTAGCTTCTCTCCTGCGTCCCTCTTTGTACTTTCAGATATCTGCTTTATTTCAGCTTTGTGAATTAGTGGAACTGAACTTTCCACCCTGTCACGAGCCTCTCGTCCATGAGTAGATGCATGTTTCCCACAAAAACAATCTAGATGGATAAATAGCACAATAAGTGTTAACGTCTGATTTAGTTTTTGCACAAAAGATTTGGCAGATGGGTGACTTTGGTCTCATCGTGACCGTTTCCTCAGGAGAGATCCGATTGGGCGGCCAGGAGCATTTCTACATGGAGACCCAGAGCATGCTGGTTGTTCCTGTTGGCGAGGAGATGGAGTTCAACGTTTACGTCTCCACGCAGTGGCCGACATTAATTCAGGTGCGCAGATATTTTCTATTAACTGTATAATTTAAATGTCGGTTTAGTCATGATTTAAATGCCCTGTTTAATTGATGAAAACTCAGTTGTGTCAAGTGAATTATTTAATAAAGAGAGACTACTTCACACTGTATAAATGCAGGATGTAGTTGCGGAGACGCTGGACATCCCGTCCAACAGAGTCACCTGTCACGTCAAAAGGGTAGGCGGAGCTTTCGGCGGGAAGGTCACTAAAACCTCGATACTGGCCAGTATTACATCTGTGGCTGCGTGGAAGTAAGTCACAAAAACAGAAACATAAAAATAAGGTCTTCATTATTTTCTCTTTATTATAACTGCTTCGTATTTTCTGTTCAGGACCAGTCGTGCGGTGCGCTGCGTCCTGGAGCGAGGCGACGACATGCTGATCACAGGAGCCCGCCATCCCGTCCTGGGAAAATACAAAGTACAAAAACTCACTCTGGCTTTCGTTTCAGTGAGATAAATCTGTAAATCCAACCTCTCCGAGGGGTCCCAAGATAAATCTGACAGTTTGCATAAATGTGATAAAATGACAATTAAAGGCAGAAAAGAGAGGCTTTCTCTCTCATACTGGATGCTTTCAGTGACTTTAAAACATGCTTAAACCCATATGTGCATGCAGAGGATGTTGGTTTGTAACACAAAAATGTAAGACTTATTGGTGATGATCAATCCAGTTGATTGCTGTTTGTTTCAGGTGGGCTTCATGGATGACGGAAGGATCATGGCTGCAGATATCCAGTACTACGCCAACGCTGGAAACACTGTCGATGAATCTGTTCTGGTTTGTGAAAGCAGTTATATTTATCATTAAACTGTGTTTGTGCTCTTCTGCTGTCAGTTACAAGAGAAGGCACTGATTGTCCTCCTCTTGCAGGTAGTAGAAAAGATCCTGGTTCACATGGACAACGCCTACAACATCCCCAACCTGCGGGGCCGTGGTGCCACCTGCAGGACCAACCTGCCCTCCAACACGTCCTTCAGGGGCTTCGGCGTGCCCCAAAGCCTCCTGGTCGTGGAGAACATGGTCAACGACGTGGCCGTGCTGCTGGGACGCCCTGCAGATCAGGTCATATTCCATCTTGTCCTGACGTACGCTTGTGAATAACTAATTCCTAATTCCTGTTTCTGAATCCTGCATCAGATTCAGGAGATCAACATGTACAAGGGGCCGTCCGTCACCCACTACAAGTTTGAGTTCAGCCCGGAGAACATGCTGCGCTGCTGGGAGGAATGTAAGGTCAAGTCTGACTACGTCGCCCGCCGCGGCGCTGTGGACCAGTTTAACCAGCAGAACCGCTGGAAGAAGAGGGGCATGTCCATCATCCCCATTAAATATGGGGTCGCATTTTCAGAGGGCTTCTTAAATCAGGTCTGTGGGGTCGTTTTGATAAAGTTACAGTATTTTCACGCTTTTACCAGCTTATATCAGAATGCACCTTTGTGAGGATTAGCTTGGAAATACGTTCAGCCTTTCAGACATAAGATAATAAACACGTTAATGTTATTCTGTTTTAATGATTTGACAACGTCTGCAAAAACTGCAAATTTCCACAGATGTTTTTGTCATCTTTATTATTTTTTTTAATTGACTGTCATCATGTTTGTTTGTGTATATCAGGCTGGAGCTCTGGTCCACATCTATAAAGACGGTTCTGTCCTGGTCACTCATGGCGGGACGGAGATGGGTCAAGGTATCCACACTAAAATGCAACAGGTACTGAGACCAAACAGCCTCAACAGTGCATCACAGACTCTTTTAGATCTGGAACTGCTAAGTGCCAATTAATCCGCCACTGAAAATAGTCCCCAACACGTGCACTGTGTCCTTTAGTTTTGTTGTTTCAGCTCAGGGTTTGTTTACTGTTAGGTGGCGAGTCGGGAGCTTCATATCCCGCCCTCTAAGATCTACATCAGTGAAACCAGCACCAACACTGTTCCCAACACCTGCCCCTCTGCTGCCTCCTTCGGCACTGACGCCAACGGCATAGCAGTGCTGGTAAAGCTTCCTGGTTCTTTTTAAGCAACTCCTACTGCTGACGACTGTGTTCTGAATAGTCCTCATTCAGGCTGACTGGAATAATAATAATAATTATCATTTTTATTTTTATTTCATTCAGAATGCCTGCCAGACTCTGTACCAGCGACTGGAGCCGTTCAGGCAGAAGAACCCCAAAGGATCATGGGAGAGTTGGGTACGATTTGATAAGAAAGAAAAACATGAATTCTCAGTGATTGCTGTCGGAAAATAGGAAACTATTTAAAGGTTGTACAGGAGCAGCAGCAAAACATGTTTTAGCCACCTAAACAAAGGTCCAGCTGAAAAAATTGATATATTTAGAATATTTACACAGCTTTACCTCGTCGTCAGACAGCCATTTACAACGGGAAACTGCTGCCGTTATATCCATCAATGCTCAAAACAGTAATTTTATCCCACAGAAATCAGACGTTCCTGGTCGACCGCTTTACATCTTTCTTTCTTGATTAGGATCCTCTTTAGCTTCCACAAAGTGGAAGATTAGAAAACTAATGAAATAACTGCTTTTGTTAAAGGAGTCTGGTGCCTTACTTAGTGCGCCTGTACCTCTGCTGCTTCTTTAAACTGGGGGTGTGCTGACCGCCAAGTACTGTAGGATATACACTGACTATTGATTAGTAACTCATACAACCCCCCTTCATAAAACCTGAACTATCCCTTTAATGATCACCAGCTAACAGACAGATATATTTCTTTTATATTCAGGTCAAGGAAGCGTGTTTTGAGAAAATCAGTTTATCAGCTACAGGATTCTACAGGTACGACAGAATTTAAGCTTGTGTGATTGGATGTTTGTATTTGTCCCGTGTCAGTAAACAGCTTCCTGTGTGTCCGCAGGGGTCCAGACACTTACATGGACTGGGACAAGATGGAGGGGGAGCCGCATTCTTACTTTACATTCGGAGTGTGTTGCTGTGAGGTGGAGCTGGACTGCCTCACCGGAGACTACAGGGTCAGAGTCGAACCACCTTAACTCTGAACACGCGTGACATTTTCAGAATTTAAAAGAACGTTTTGTGTGTTTGTTTGTTTCTTGTAGACGTTGAGGACGGACATCGTGATGGACATCGGTAGAAGTGTGAACCCCTCATTGGACATCGGCCAGGTTTGTTGTCAAGTGTAAAGGCAGATGGTAACTCTTCATTTTACAGATAATTTAGAGGAACGGATGCTAATTTTATATTTTTTTGTAGTCAGTGCACAGCAGGTTGGGAGAGCAGGTCATTAACAAACAAATCAATTAATATTTAAATTAAAGTTGTTTCAGTCATTAAAGGAACGGTTCACCCAAAAATGATCTCCTCACCCCCCATGCTGATGGAAAATCAGGTGAAGTTTCTTCATCCACAAAACTTTTCTGGAGCGTCACAGCAAAACAGCGTTGCAGCATTCTCCTAAACAAGAGGCTGAACGCATGAAAAAACAGCTTTGTAACAATCTTCCTCTCCTCCCTCCCTCTCCCAGATTGAAGGTGCGTTCATGCAGGGTTTGGGTCTCTACACTCTGGAGGAGTTGAAGTTTTCCCCCTCTGGGCTCCTGTACACTCGGGGTCCATCTCAGTATAAAATCCCAGCTGTCTGCGACGTGCCTCTTCGCTTCAACGTGTATCTGCTGTCAGACACCCACAACCCCCTCGCCATCTACTCCTCAAAGGTCAGAGGTCGTGATGCACAGATGTACACTTCAATTAATATTAGTCTTTATATTATTCTCTTTGTTTCTGTCTGTTTATTTGTTTGTCCTTTTTTTTTACAACACAAACAAGAAAAATTCAATATAATTTCTGATGTATGGAAGCCCTGAGAGGCAGTGAGAAAAAAAAATTGTTTCCAAGATGAAAAAGAAAATAGAAATATTAAAAATGGATCCCCTGGATTTTTTTCCTTCTCACTTGGCTCTCAGGGCTTCCGTAGTGATTTCACGTTCTGGTGTTCGCTTTTTAATCGTTTAAAGGTTTATTTCACAAGTCTGGGTAGCCTGACTGTGCCACTAACTGTGCAGTTATAGTACGTTACTGAATTGTCAAATGCGGATGAAATTCAGATGCTGCACTGCGTGATATTGGCATAAAAGGAACAGCTGATGAACCATAGTCCAGTTCTACACTTTAGAGATAAACTTTTAAACTTTTTCAGAATTAAATGTTTGGTGTCCTTGTCTCAGACTTTACATAGTAATGTCCCCTATGGTTCTCCGGTTCTGCAGGGTATTGGAGAACCCACCGTCTTCCTGGGCAGTTCAGTGTTCTTTGCCATCAAAGACGCTGTGGCTGCAGCCCGCTCAGAGTCCGGTTTAGTCGGCCCGTTTTCCCTGGACAGCCCCGCGACGCCGGAGAGGGCCTGTCTGGCTTGTGCCTCGCCGTTCACTCAGATGGTAAAAATGCTGAAATACTGATGTTGTCACTTGTGTTTCTTTCAAAACGTTCCTTTTGTCAAGGTATAAAAATCCTCTGGAACAGCATTTAGCACATTGTAGAACACGAACAAGTAAAACTAAACGCATGAATTTTAGGTGCTTTTTAACTTTATAATTCAGTGACATTAGAAACCCGTGGATTCAACCTTTAAAATGAATTATTAATTCACCCAAAATAATTGAATTATTAAATAAATGAATCTTTCCAGCTGGCTTTACTGCAGCTGTGGATGTTTTAACTTCCCTTATTGTTTTGTTTGTGGGAGTAAACTCCAGCTTGTCCAGCTTGAAACAATAATACAAACTAATCAAACTTATGAATTAAAGCAACAAGAATAAATTATTTATTATATTCCTAAATAATACAAATACAAAACGTATTGAATTGATCGCCATAAATTTATTGATTTCTGTTCATGTTTTCTTGTTGTTTCCAGATTCCAGACAGCAAACCAGGATCTTTCAAACCGTGGGCTTTAAACATCTAACACTGAATCTGTGTATTTTATTATTATTTGATCAAACTAAAACTGAAATATGAACTAAATGTAACCAACAATGATGAAGTCATACAGCTATTTTACCAATAATCTATAAACTGTCTTTTCATGTAAATTTTAAACAAATTGCACATGTATTCTCATTTTTAACAGCATATACTGTGAAATGAATGCTTTAAGACCACTTGAATTTACAGTACATTTTATTTTTTGTGCTTGCGCTTTTATCCTACAGTATCCCTATTTTAATACCAGAAGAATGAATGATTGAGGCGTTATTGAACACATTAAATAAACCCAGTGTTTCCTCTATAATCATTCAGTAGCGGCACACATCCAGTAAAAGCCATACTGATGGGCCGAGGCTGATCACACGTCGTTGCACCAAGGGGTGGCGGTCCCGTCCGTCGGACACGAGGCCTGCAAGAGCGACAGGAAGTGCTGTTAATCAGGCGTTTGACAGGAGGAGGTTAGGATATGCAAGTAAGGACAGAGCGCTGATGGACACACAGTTTATACACAGTTTGGTCTCATGTACAAGTACATGGAGTAATAATCTTTATTGATATGTTTCATATTTTATCGGAATTAAAATGGGTGGAGTATGTAGCTTCTGTCAGCCATGTAACCGGTGGTTTAGGTAATATTTGTTAGCTCAGTATCTGTGCCGTATCTGCTCGACTAACACATCTCCAGTAATTACCGGTGTGTCTGCTAGTGTGCTAGTGTGTTTGCTAAATCAGTCCTGTGGCCAGGAGGGTTACGGGAAATAAATTATTCTCACTTGATGCAAAAAAAAAAAGTCAATAAAACAAAATTCTTGACCTCATGCTCGCCTGTAACAATTTTTGTAAGACCGTTTGGTGCATTCTGTACGGCTGAAACGTAAACATGTGCGTCGTTTTAACATTCTAGGTAGCCCTCTAGACCCGGAATCGAATCCAATCTGAGGTTCCTAGAGATTCCCTCCCATAATGGCCAGAAGCTAACTACAATATTTCAGGCTGTTTTGGAACATCTGGAAACAAATCCACCTCATCAAACCATTTATACCCAGTAAAACACAATAAATATGTCAGCAGCTAGACCACAACAAGCTTTCTTTAGCTGGTAGTTTTTTAAATTAAACTGCATCATGCATACTTGTTAAGAATGTAGTTAATGTGAGCAAAAATTAAGAAAAAAAAGTCCCAAAAAAAGATTTTTTGTTGCTTTTTCAAGGATTCACTGACTGCCAGCCTCGCTAACAAAGTGTTTAGACAGCCAAAATGTTTGAAACCTGCTTGAAGAATTAAACTTAAATTAAAGTCTCAGTTTGTAGTTTTTGGCTGCAGCCGGTCTCGTACCATTTCAGTGAACTTGTCCTGACAGGTCTTCTCAGCTGTTGCAGGGGAGCTCAGAGGGAAAGTGTCCCCCAGTCTCTCTTCTTGTCATCAGGACCCTGTCTGGGGAGGACTGCAGCTCCTCAATGGTGTACAGGCCGACGCACTGGACAAAACCTCCCTCCACCTGGTAGACATCACGCACAGATACGATTCATTCCATAAAACGTGTATGGAGGAGTTCTGTTCTCCGAGATTGTGAACTATCATTCTTAATTTAAATTGTTCCTTTAATTCTAATATCAATTGAGAGGGACCACAGTGAAAATAAACTTCTATCTCAATTCTAATATCAAACTATTTCCCTCAAATAGTGGTAGTTATAATTTCTATTATTATCAATTTTATTCCTTATTCAATTTTTATTCATTTAGTTATCTATTTAGATTTTTGTATTTGTTTATTTATGAATTAATTCATTATTGACTGTGAAAGCATGTTAACCAGAAGATCGCTTTTATTTTGAAATCAGATCTGACAAGCTCCTACTGTAACGTCTAGTATACACACGTCCCTCAAAACAACCAGAAAACAGTTTGAATTAGCCTGATAAATTACTTAAACCGCTCATCAATTATCAAAATAGTTTCTGTTCTTTTTAACAACAAATTGATTGTTTCAGCTCTAAGTATATGTGTTGCAAAATAAAATGATTCATACAATTGTCAAATTGATAAAAAATGGCCAATCGGTGGTATAAAAGCAGGCATTTTTTGACTTTAGGGACATTTCTAATTTCCAAGGAATTCAAATCAGTCTAATTCAATTCTGTACAACTTTATTTATTCCTGTCAGTGCAACAGCTCCCCACAGACACTTATAGAGAGAGAAGAAGAATTAATGGTTTGGTTAAAATTGGAATTGGTAATAAATACAGTAATAAATAAAAACAAATATATTAATAACAGTCAAACAATCTACAAAGATACACAAAGTTATGAGGATCCCAATATTTAAAATTAATGAATCAAATTGCATTTATTACATACCGGTAGTTCTATTAAATAATGCTAAAAGGTATCACGTTAACTGAATAAATATATAATTATATAGTTGTGAAATACTAAGCTAACATTTAATACATTGTAGTTATCTTCTTGTCCTTAATCGAAAGAAAAATAATAACTTATAACTATAACTTATATTTTTTTATTTCTTAGTTTTTTTGTTTAACGGAAATCCCCATTCAAATCGCGCACGCGCAGCGGGCGGAGCCTGCGGAAGTTCCGACGGGAAGGTCTTTTTGTTTGGGCCACGGAAAGACTCGTCACTTGCTTTGATTCCCCTGGTTAACAACCGTTTTTTATCTGCATTAATTTCGGTGAGTACCTGTATCCCCCGCTTCTCCATATTGTCTCATACCTGAACTTGCTCGCAAAACTGCCAACACATGTGGTTGGATATTGTAAAATAATGTTTTTAATCCGGGAACGTCGTCATCATGGTCGCCGCTGTAGGGCGAATTTTGGTTTTCTCCAGTTCGGCGAGCTAACTTAGCTTTAGCCTCTTTATAGCTCACATGCTTAAAGCTTGCCTCGATATGAGTTCACAGTTTGTAGTGACATTTCGACAGGAAGATGCGCTTAAAGCTAAATCGGCATATTAATATTTGTGTAATTAACGTGGTCTAAGTAGTAATAAAACGAGTATCCTTAGCTAGCTAGCGGGCCCGGCTAATCAGCAATGGCTCGGCGCATGGTGAGGGCCCAGAGTTAGCCAGTGCTAACCTACAATTAGACCAGCTGTAGCTTTGGGAAATCCATGATTATATCCAAGCCGATACTTTCCCTCTATCCCTCAGATATTCGATTAAACGTTTCTGCTTCACGGTCAAACTTTTGTTGACCGTCTAAACTCTTAAATTTTCCCGATTAGTAAGTTACAGTACCCAGCACCCACCAGCTCCATTGTACCACCTTGTATTTTCTTTTGTCTGTTTTGTCTTCCTTTGCTATTGTACTGGTTATTATTATAAACACTTTCCTGTAATTTAGGACTGATGTCAAAATATGATTCTGCAATAAATTTTAATATTCGTAAAATGTAAACTATATGGAACTAACTGTAGTTAAATGTCATCGTAATATTTTAGTTGACACTTCAGATGTGTTATGTTGTTACTGATTTACTTGTATTTATTGAGTAAGGCCGAAGTTTTTTATTATTTTTGTAACTTCGTTTTCCTGTCTGTATTACTCAGCCACACGCTTATGTAAATCTTTAAATGAGGGTAAAACTGTATTGTTTCATTTTTAATAGTTTAATTAATTTCTGAAACAATTGGGCACAGTAGTTTTTAGCAAGGTGTACTCAGACTTTAAAATAATTGTGCATTTTGTGGAGAACTGTAGTAATTTACACCCGGTGCTCTTGTTAGCATTACAGGATTTGGCATGGTGTATATGTTATCAGATGAAAATAAACTGCAGCTGTTAGGTTAATGGTAGTGAAGAGACATGTCACTCACGCAACAGTGTGGCTCTCTTGAGTTTTTAGAGTTTAGTTTTGGAGATAATGGAGCTCTACACAGACTGTATAAGTTAGTGGGAACAAGTTATTGCTGGTTTTCATGTTGGGTCAATATCAGGTTTTTACCTTTGAGTATATCAAAGGTACACATTTAGCTTCAGGCATGTCAACCTGGAGTTATGTAAGAATAATTTAGTGACGCGTGACGCATTTGCTCATCCGAGTTGTGCCCAAAAACTAGCAATACAAAGCATAATTAAAGGGAGCACTGTGTTTGTGTGTCATCATGCCGTCTGCTCTACTTGAGTCAACATTAACTGTCTGTGCTTTTGTGTTTGTGCTTTTTAGGGTGTCTTTTATGAATAATCAAAAGCAGCAAAAGCCAACGCTAACAGGCCAGCGTTTCAAAACGAGGAAAAGAGGTTTGTGTTCATTGTCGCTGCTTTACATGTCTAAATCCTTTTCCCGGGAGGCCGTTTTTTCCTCAAATCCAACATATATGCCCTTTTTTCCCCACAGATGAAAAGGAGAGGTTTGACCCTACTCAGTTTCAAGAAAGTATCGTACAAGGCTTGAATCAAACTGGCACTGATTTGGAAGCAGTTGCGAAGTTCCTTGATGCCTCTGGCGCCAAGCTTGACTACCGCCGGTATGCAGAGACACTCTTTGACATCCTGGTGGCCGGCGGAATGCTGGGTGAGTTGTGTTGAAACACATCATTTGCAGTTTTTAAAAAAAATGGCATTTTGATAATCTGAAAATGACTCTTAAAAAACGAATCAAATTCAAGACCTGAACTTGTTTGCGCTTATTTTGGTAGAATGTTCAAAGCACAGGAGAACATTGTTGGAAGTAAGAACATGTGTTTTGAATTATTATGCATTATTTTTACTTGTGCATCACAATATTGCTAAGAAGTTAATGAAAGGAAAACAGTTTCACTTGTAAACGTGGTATCAGTTTCAGAAATGTTTCTGTTTGAGGTATAGTAGATGTTAAGAGGTTGGAGGGAGCAAAATAAAATCATTGACATACACGTGATGTGAACAGGAAGTAAACAATCCGTGTTATTAAAGCAGACTGCGCTTTTTTATTTACATGTATGGCTGTTTTCTCTCCTGCAGCCCCAGGCGGGACTCTATCTGACGACATGACCCGCACCGAGTTCTGCCTCTTCACGGCACAAGAAGACCTGGAGACAATGCAAGCATATGCTCAGGTACACACCTGCTACTGTGCGTAGTTTATAAGCACTTAATTAATATCAGTCTCATCTATCACATTAAGTGATAATGAAATAATTAGTAGCTTCCCGAAAGAAAACTTTTAAGACTTTTTCGTGGATGTCTGAGTTGACATTGTGTCTTTTTTCCCCACCAAACAGGTTTTTAACAAACTGATCAGGCGTTACAAGTACCTGGAGAAAGGATTCGAGGAGGAGATCAAGAAGGTGAGTGTTGAAACGGGACATTAAACAGTTTTTCATTTTAACGCTGTTCAATTTAAATTTGAAGAACTGTAAATATATACGTATAATATGACATGACATGATCAGCCTGCCATGATTGTATTAACTGTAAAATGCCAGAAAATGTAGAAACCCAAACTTGATATTGGCTTCTTTAAATTAGTTTTTTATACAAGTGATTACAGCTTTAAAAGTATGAATATTAGTTTTTTTTCTGTAAACTATTAATTATATTCTTGCAGAATAATGTATGTGTTTAATTTAGCGACTAGTCGTTTTAGATTTGGTAGGAAAACTGAGATTGACTCAACGGTTCTCACAGTGTTCTGGTAAGTTTTGTCATTGTCAGCAGTTTAAGCGTGAGAAAGCATCGATAACACGGTTTATAAAACAGATTGTTTGGCAGCTGCAGGGCTTTAAACTGCTGGAATTTGCCAGCTGTGAAATCAAAGACGTCAGACCCGTGTGACTTGTACACTCAACAAACTTGTTTGGTTTTCTCTCTGTCCTCTGCAGTTGCTGCTGTTTCTTAAAGGATTCACAGAGTCTGAGCGCAACAAACTGGCCATGCTGACCGGCATCCTGCTGGCCAACGGCAACATATCAGCCTCCATCCTGAACAGCCTCTTCAACGAGAACCTTGTCAAAGAGGGTGAGGACAAAAGAGTGAAAATGAGCGAGAAAGCTGCCCTTCTATAGCCTTCTCTTTTTTGTTCCAAGACATTTTAGACTTTGTGTTCAGTGAGAGTACAACAGAAACCTGATTTGTCATTTCTGATCAGGAGTATCTGCAGCCTTCGCTGTCAAGCTGTTCAAGTCATGGATCAATGAGAAGGACATCAACTCAGTTGCTGGCAATCTCCGCAAAGTCGGCATGGACAACAGGCTGATGGTAAACGAGCTGTGATAGTCTGAGATGACTGGAAAAATCATTTGTTTTGAATTTAGTTTAAAATTCTGCTGTTGACACATTTCCCGACAGATTTTTGGATAGGGATTAAATCTAAATGTCTCCACCCCACAGGAGCTCTTTCCTGCCAACAAACGGAGCTGCGAGCATTTTTCTAAGTACTTCACAGACGCCGGGCTGAAGGAGCTGTCCGACTTCGCCCGCAACCAGCAATCCATCGGTGCCCGCAAGGAGCTGCAGAAGGAGCTCCAGGAGCAGATGTCCCGCGGTGACCCTCAGAAGGAGGTGAGGCTGCTGCAGGGGCAAATATGATGTTTGTAACTGTCCCTTCAGCAGTTCGAGGACGTTGAATACAAATCAAGCTGTGTTTTCCCCCTGTGTTCAGATTATCGTCTTCACCAAAGAGGAGATGAAAAAAGCCAACCTGTCCGAGCAGACCATGATCAGCATCATCTGGACCAGCTTGATGAGCTCCGTGGAGTGGAACAAGAAGGAAGAGCTGGTGACCGAACAAGCCATCAAACACTTGAAGGTACGAAACACACTGACTTCTGGAGAGTCTGAAAATGAGGATCTGTGCAGTCATGTTTTGTTTGTTTTTTGTTTTTAATTTGGTAAATAAAGAATCTTTAGGTTTTAGACTGTTGGTTGGACAAACGAAGCAATTTGACAGCGTGACTTTGGATTCTGGGAAATGTTGTTAGCACTTTTTCACTGTTTGTCATTTTATAGACGAAACTTGTGACAATAATGAGTAGAAATGAGAATAAAGTCACTGAATTTAAGAGGACCCATTGTGTCGGGCCTGTTTCACCGTTTGAAGTTAAAACATGACTTTTTGTTGATGTGGTGATCGTGGAAATTCTGTAAATCAGCTTTAATGCTAGAAACAAAGCAGTTTTCTCCAACACAGTGTGTCTCTTTTTCCTGCAGCAATACAGCCTTCTGCTGAAAGCCTTCACCTCCCAGGGTCTGTCTGAGCTCAGCCTGCTGCTGAAGATCCAGGAGTACTGCTACGACAACATCCACTTCATGAAGGCCTTTCAGAAGATCGTGGTGCTCTTCTACAAAGGTCGGTGTCGCGGCCGCAGAGGAACAGCCAGCAGTCATTCCGTACAAACAGTGTGTCTCGTTTTGTTTTAGGTTTAGTAAAAGTCGGTGCACTTTTAACGCTGACAACTATGAGGTCATTTTTCAACATTTCCTTGACCTTAAAATGTTGTCTCCTAATGCTTGGTGTTGGTGTTTTTTTGAACAAAAACACTTACAAGTCTGACTTGTTGTTTCGTTTTGAATGTTCCACCATTAATAAGAGGTTATAGCAATTTAAGAATCCTTCAAAACTGGTTTAACAAGAGAGCAGTACTCCCCACCAAGCATCAGTTTTTTCCTTAAGTGAACCTTCTTCAAAGGCACGTTTCAGGCAGTTTTAGTGTATGTTGAATGTAATATTTGCCACAGCGTTGACACTCCTTTTCCTCTTAACAGCTGATGTATTGAGCGAAGAGGCCATATTGAAGTGGTACTCTGACGCCCACCTTACCAAGGGGAAGAGCGTTTTCCTCGAGCAGATGAAGAAATTCGTCGACTGGCTGAAGAACGCAGAGGAAGGTAAAATGACGCACGCCCCGAGGCCAGAAAGCTTTCTCACAGCAGATATTTTGACTTGTCCTAACAGGAAAACGTGTTGCTAACACTGATTTCTCCTTTGCCTGTGTGCCATGTAACATAAACATGATAAAATTCAGCCTTTGTGAGCTTTAGATGGACGGCTGATTATTAAAAATAAAATGTCAAGACTCCATCTTAGCCTGTTGTGTGTGCCAAAACTATGTGCCTTGAATTTGAAAGTTAAAATATTTGTTTATTTATGTCTGGGGTTGAGGAATTGATTATATTTCATTGTAGTCGGTCTCAGTCTCTCCTCACAAGTGATTTATTTACACTCTGTGGCCACAGTCAAGACTAAGATACTTGTATAATATGTGATTCTTAATGTTCTTCGTTTCCTCTCTCCAGAATCTGAATCGGACGAAGAGGAGACGGACTAAAACCTCCACCGCCAGATGAGCTTTTTGTTTTCTTCTTCTTTTTTTTTTCTTCTTTTTTTTTTTTTTTTGAAAGTAGCAGCAGGAGCAGTAAAATGTCCTTTTCCCTTCTTTGTCTTCTACCTCCTGTTACTTCTTTATCCCCGAACACTCTTTCTTCCACCACTCCAACAAATTTAAAGGTTATTTTAAACGAGATTAAATGGCTCAGTCCTTCTTGGTAACATGTTTAGGAGTGGAAGCGGAAAACGATCAATACTCCCCTCTTTTCTTTATATTTTTTGGTGGTGTTGTAACACCTTCTGTAATTTGGATACAAAACATTCCGTGTGGTCTCGATTGCCGAGTTCGCATCTTTGCCATGCGACTTAAAGGCCGATGAAAATATTAACACAATTTTGGCCGGAGTTTCTTTTTCATCTCCCCTTTGACTTTTTATTTCACCCAGCTCATGTCTGGCTCCTGTTGGGTCTTAAACTTGGCCTTCTTTCTTGAGTAAACCTTTATCGGCGTGTCGAGGTCGCTGTGGTCAGTCCGTCAGAAGACATGCGCCCCACCCCCCATCCCTGTAAGATGCCTCGCCAGCTAACTGATTATTATTGGTTTCTACTTTCTTTAATCTGATATAAACCGATTGACTTTTTTATGAAATAAAGATTATTGAAATGCTTGAATTGTGTTTGTCTTTTTATTAGTTCTTATATTTAGGCAGGAAGGAGTGTCAGACTAACAACTCTTGTGATGAAAGACTAATTTTATTATTATTATTTTAGCTATAATCACTAATGTTGGAATAAAGCTAATAAAAACATTTCATAACAGAAGTCAAACAGCTTATATTAAATTAAACGTGTTTTATAAGATTATTGCAAAAACACTCGGAGTACAGAATTTGTAATCGATTTTCTAAGTATCAGATTTTCATGACTACATGAAGCCAAAAAAATTACGACATAATTCTAAATGGTGTCGATGTGTGTTGCGTAAAGGTTATTTTAACTTCATTTGTCAAAGAACGGTGAAAGCAGTCATCTGTTGGAAATGTATGAAGCCAACTTCTGCCAAAAGAAGAAAAAACAAAATGGAATTATGATTGACAAGTGAATCTTTAATTCTGATTTAATTAAAATTTTATGTCAATAAAATAGTTAATAGTATGTTAATGTATCATAACTGCCACGTACTGTGAGCATTTTTGTTATTATTCAACTTTTAATCTTTTATTTTTGGTATTACTGGTCTTCCATAGGATTCAACTGAAAAAGAAATGTGAAATCTAAACGACCCAAACTTACTGCTCAGCTGCTTGGACATCTTTATATTTGGACCTCACTAAAAACGAACAATCCTTGATCGACTCTCCCTCCTGGGAAAACGTCATGATGAAGATCTGCAGTCCTACAGTATTTAGAATTTTACATCAACTTAATGATGCAGTGGTATTGGATCCAGTGCTCTTCCAGTGGATTGCATTTAATTTTGTCGTCTATAGTTTGGTGACGAATTTAAAATTTGCGGGCATTTTCGGATAGAAACAATGGACAAAAGAAAAGTTACATTTTCTAATTTTTATTGTACAAAAATACATTTTTCTTCAAGCAGCTTCTCAGTATTTGCGATGTGCAAAGGACACAGTTGTCAGTCATTCAAGTACATTTTCATACAGTCATGATACACATTAAATTTAGAGGTAGGCCTTCATATTTACTACATATAGGTTTGAGGTAGCGTCCAACATTTAGTTTCCATCCATGTGTGCTGTAAAATAAATATCAAGGGATCCTTTTAAAAATGCTCCAAATTAGTCCAAAAGGCAAACTTTGCATGCCGGGTCCTCCCACAGTCATGTGCACACACACACACACATCACAGTTCAGTGTTTTTAAAGTGATAACAGAGATTGTGCAACAATGCAAAAGTAAACATTTCACCACACTGCAAACATATTCCTAACATTTCATCTTGAGTTCAGGCAAACGGCTGAAAGATACACAAAAGGATTGAAGTTAAGGTAGATTTCCATTCGGTTTTGTAATTTGAGCTTTTAAATTTGGAGCAAATCACAAAGCTTTCAGTGGAACCAAAAACTTCCTTCAGTACCCAGTAAAATATGCAGTTATCTTCCTTTGCAGATCATTTTAAACCTAAAACCGTGAAGCAGATTAAATAAATGTCTGTTTTTTTCTGTACTTTCAAGTGTTTGCTGCTCGAGAAATCTGATGTCTCGCCTCCACATGGAAAAACTTCCTGTTGGAGACAAACATCAAGAGTTTTTTGGGGTTTTTTTAAATCTTTTGTATGAGATTATTATTTGCAAGGTGATGTAAGGTAACAAATTCTCTCTGAGATGCTAGAAAGTCTAGTGTGTGCAAAGTCGTAGTTATTAACTCGCATGATATGTAAATAATCTCCCTGATTTAGTCAAAGCAGGTGACGGAAAAATCCCCACATACTGTATATCTTGAAATTTAACTGATGTGTGTTCAGCTTTAAAGAGGATATTTTGAGTGCTTTATTTTAGCCTTGCTTCATTAATTTGCGTCATTTGCATCATCAAAATAAACCAGTTAGAACTGGTTGGGCCATACTGATTTAGATCATGACCATCCAGAGGGCCCACGGGCCGGTTCTGGTCCGTATTTTGTGTGTGGATTATCTTGCCAAAAACAAAAAACTGACTCAATGAGCTCATTGACTGTATATAAAGATGGACGACATGAGAGCTCCCCAAAAGTGAAGCCAAAACATCTGGATGGCCCCCTGGTGGCTGGCTGCAGTGTAGGTCATAAACTCCTCCCCCTCCATGTTAGCAGATGGGACATGGGCCAAACTAAAAACTCTGCTACAATCACCAGTGCAAGATGGCAGTGCTCGTATCCGGGATATTTTGCTTCATTTTGTTTTTACAATGGGAGGAAGTGGAGATGTGTCGGCCATCTTTATTTATGTCAATAGTGCAGCAAATGATGCAAGATGTAAAGATCAGTTCTGTCGGTGCTGTTGCAGTTCCCGCTGTTGACCACTAGAACAGAGATTAAGAAATGCCCCTTTAAAGTGCCCCTGCATAAATGCGATATCCCTGACAGCACTTGAAGGCAGCGTTAGCTCCACTCAACTGACAGCAACCGCTGCAGTAGCTGCTCTTCAGTTTCCTTCATGTGACTGACGGCGGCAAGTCTTCTTTTCTTTTTTTTTGAGGAGTTGGACATTGGGGTGGTGGGTGGGGGTTGGGTTGGGTAGTTTGTACGATTCGTGGGGACTGAAATAGCCCCCCGTCAGGTGCAACTTTACACATCGGCTCAGGTTACAGCTCAACCAAAACACAGAGGTTCAGAAGCACAACGAGCGTGATCAGAAAGTGCTTTTCAGTGTTCATTTTGTTTTTTAGTCCAATCCAAAAAAATAAATAAAAAATAAATACGTTGAAGTATGTACAAAGTCCTGCAGGAGTATGTTTACGCCACGTGTCTGCATGTAAACAACATCAGGGTGGGCTCCTTGCTTCACACAGCAGCTGAGTGCTTCCCTTCATCTCTGAGCTGTGGAGGCAAAGAAACGGTCTTTTTTTTTTTTTTTTTTACCACAAACACAGTTCAGTGAAAGCACCATAACATGTATCCTAATAATGACTTCAACCCCCTTTACTTATTTATTTGTTTATTTCACTATAATATTTACATTTTGTGAAAATATTCATGTTTAACTGTTGTTTACAGCTCACTTTGAGGTGTTTTAGGAATTAAGTTCGAGGCTTTGAAGGCACCACTGCTTGTTTTCGTTTTCTGTTGTCAATCACTGGAGAAACAGGTGCCTCTTTGGTCAACACAAATCATTGAACCTGAAACAAGTGGCACCATCTCTACTTTTAAAAGTATCACACTAGATGGAGAGAACAGATATCTCCCCTCCTAAAACCAGCACCCCAACACTTTATCCTGGTGCAGCAGGTGTAACTGGCCACTCACCAGTTTCCTCTGGTTGCTGAGGCAGAAAGTGCAGATGGGCCGCAGGGAGGCCGCGCTGAGCGCCGCGGGGCCGTGCAGGATGCTCTGGTAGCGCAGGCAGGGTTGCCCGTCCCGGCAGTCGTCCCCCAGCAGCAGCACGTTGGCCAGGTGCGAGATGTAGCTGGAGGCCAGGCGCAGCGTCTCTATCTTCGAGAGCTTCCTGTCGGCGGGCTCGGTGGGAATGAGCGTGCGGAGCGCTGTGAATGCCGTGTTCACACTGTGCGTCCTGTCCCGTTCCCGCGCGTTGGCCGCCTGCCTCTGTTGGCTCATGCCGGAGAGACGCGCGTCTCGACCGTCTCTTCCACCACCGCTGCGTCTCCGCCGTCTCCTCCGTCTGGGCGCACCGGCCCGGTTACCCGCTGCCCCCTCATCCGTCCCATCCGGGTCTATGCGGGGGCTGCAGCCGCCGGTGGACTTCCCATCCGAGCTGTTGCTGTCGCTGCCGCTGTCCAGGTCGTCCAGGTCGGAGGTGAAGCCGTCGGGCTGCGCGGTGTGCTCCCTGCCTGTGGACCTCATCTTGGCTCTGCTCTGGTCGGACTGGAGCTGCTGGGGGTCGTGCGGGCGGGCGGCGGCTGCACATCACTTTATCGTGGGGGTGAAAATAGCACCCGGGGGGCCAAGCAGCTGCCGCCGATCCGGTGACCGAGGGGGTTTGTGCCGTCCGGCCCCCCAGCAGATCCGCATACCATTTCTAATGAATGACGGCTGCTTTCTGGGTCGCCAGCCCGCTGCAGAGAAGGCAAGACAGGTGGAGCGTAAAGGGAGGGAGGAGGGGGCACCTGTTGTGGTCTGGAGGATGCAGGTTTAAATTAGGATGAACCGATATGGGTCAAGGCCGATACCAGTTATTTTAGACCAGAAATGTTGATATTTTAGCAGAAAAATTCATAAACAAATGAGGAAGGAGACGATCACAAACTAATATTTACTCTGATTTATGTTTCATAAAAATTATTTACACATAATTTAATATGATTCATTAACAGAAAGGTACTAATGAATCTAAACAAGCAGAGAAGAAAAAAAGATGTATTCTAATTTCTTTAGGGCAGAACATCTAAAGAAAACACACACACTGTAGGTTACTAATAACTGGTGTGTGTATGTTTACGTGTGTCCTGCCTGTTGGCATCGGGGGGCCGGAGCTTCCATTGAGTGAACAGTCCAGGTGGACCTGCTGGTGCCGTCCTGCTCTGTCTGTGCCCACCAGGATGGACCCCCCCCCCTCTTCATCCACCAGTGCCATCTTTGGGGGTGGATATAAATATCTCGTGTGTGTGTGCTTATTCACACAAACTTCTCCCAG
>JBBPCS010000878.1:8421327-8454414 GCA_037974645.1 Hollardia meadi | reverse complement strand
CCTACTCTACATGTTAAGTGTCATGAGATAACTTTGTTGTGAATTGGCGCTATACAAATAAAATTTTATTTGATTTTGATTTGATTTAATTTTTTCTAAATGTTCTTATCCACTCGAGCTTAAAACCAAAACCAAAAGGACTGGGCCTAGATTTGTTCTGGTTTCGGTAATTTGGTCCTTTGTTTTAGTACTTTTTTAATGCTAGCAGTCCATCTGTTGGTCCACCACTTGGGTTCAGACTGAAATATCTGAACATATACTTGATGGACGAACAAAACTTTGTTCAAACTTTCATGGTTCCCAGAAGATGCATCCCAATAACTCTGATGATCCTCTGATGTTTCCTTTAGCGCCAGCATCCTCAGCTGTACTTACTGCTAAGATGAAAATGTTAGCATGCCAAATGTTTATGGTGGACATGGTAAACACTACACCTGCTTAGCGTCAGCATGTATTCAGTAGGTTAGCAAGCTAACGTTAGCAGTTAGCTCATGGTACGGCCTCACAGGGCTGCTAGCTACAGTTGTCATGCATGGGGAAATTAGCTATAGGGAAGATTTTTGTATAAGGCTGTGTTGATTTCTGCTCTAAACATGGGGGTCTATGGGGATTGACTCGTTTTTGGAGCCAGCCACAAGTGGCCATTTGAGGAACTGCAGTTTTTGGCGCTTCCACAATGGTTTCATTTTTCAGCCCCGTTTTGCGCAGATAAAACAACAACCAAAACATTGTGCCACATTTTGCTTTGATGACTGCAGCAATCAGTCTGTCCATCATCATTTTCTTTGACTTTTTTGGCCGAGCGTTGTTCGCTGCGCCTCAACACATCATCATCTGTGAGTGGTCAGGTCAAGAAATTGGATGAATTTTCACGTGTTTCCAGTTTCCAGTCTTCTGACGCACACATGTGAATCTCAGAGCAGAGGGGAAAAAATGTAGCATTGAAAATAACTGAAAAGAAAAGCTGCTACCAAGGTGACAACCCACAACTCTTATTTAAGACCTACGTCTAATTCTTTTATGGCCCAGCTAGAGTGAAACCCTGACTTAGAGACAGGGGGAGCATTAGTCCTTCTTACCCTCCTGGAGCAAAGTGAACCCGAGTATCCGCTCCGGCAGGCGCAGACGTTCGGTCGGACACATCGACTGCCGTAAAGACACTTCTGCTCACACTGAGCTGAGAAAGAACACAAAAGCAAACAATATGTAAGACGACACAGTAACTCCCGGAGTATACAAGCATGTGGATCAGCCTAGAGGCTGTGTATTTTTGTTTGGGGTACTCACGGATCTGGCACAGCATGCCTTGCCACCCGGGGGCACAGTGGCAGGTGTTGGCCCCCACACACTCGCCTCCGTTCAGGCACTTCTGCAGACAGCTGGCTGAGAGGTAACACCAGACTCAACATTAGAGTTAAGACATGACTTGGACTCGGCTGCTCCGAGATTCGACTCTGAAAACCTGACTTGACTTGAGACTTGAAGGCAAAAATAACACCAGGCAGGCCTTTCAAAGGCACACTATGCATCTCAAGATGTACCCTTCAGCAAGGCATTAACACCAGTTTATTTACCATTTCCTGCACGTATGTAATGTGGGAGTTGAACAGGAAGTCACCAACAAAAACAACAACGATGGGGGAAAGGGACACAAAAAGTGACAGCGAAGATCAGCGTCAAACCAGGTGAGGAGAGGAAGGAGGAGGGCGGGGCTAACCACACACTTCCTCGCTTAAAAAATAAAAGCTTCCAACGACTATCTGTGTTTGATGCCCTCTTCCCTGATGTTTGGATCTCTTTAAGGTTCCCTCAGCAGCGTCTCACTGAGGAACACGAAGGTCAGCCCCATTAAAACACTGCAGACATCCGAGCTGATGGTTTCCATATGGAAGGCGCCTTTGTGGAAGCATCCGTCAGCAGAGATTGGAGACACTGCACAGTGTCACGGTTCCTGCTTCTGCTTCAGTTTCAGTTGATGAAAAGCTCTGACGTGTTCTTATAATCGTCTGACGGTTAAGGCCAAACCTCCTCTCCTGACTCCAGGTCAGTTTTTGAAATGAAGTCCATGTGGGGACGTGGCTTTGTCTTTTTGTCTGGCTCAGACTGGCTCACCGGTAGGCTTCAGTATGAGCTACAGGTTACAGCAACTAGACGTATGTCGGAGCCTATGGTGTTTGTGTAATTACTCTCACTGCCAGAAGAGGAAGACAGAAGCTCCGCGCTGCAGGTTCAAGTAATTTATTAAGCAAAAACTCCAAACGTTTTGTAATTTCAGCTTCTCAAATGTGAGGATTTGCTGATTTTCTCTGTTTTATATCGTCGTCAGTTTAATATTTTTGGATTTTGCGCTGTTGGTCGGCCAAAACAACCATGTGTAAAGACATCCTCTTGTTTCATGAAGGGTATTTTTATTTATTTTTTTAAACTATTTTTTGATATTTATAGACTAAACTAAGGCTGTCATGGTGCCAGAATAAAATATGTTAATATCTCTGCAGCCTTGGGGTGAAAATCTGATTTTAATCATTTTAAACAAGTGCTATAAAAGTATCTGGCATGGTTTGGGGTTTTTAGTCAGTTACTTCCTCTCTCGTTCTTTGCTTTACACATCCTGTCATTGTTCCTTTCCTGCCTTTTTTGATTACCTTGATTTGGTTCACCTGTTCCCGATTAGCCTTCCCTTCCTGGTGTTTTTAAGTCTACAAGTTCCTTTGTTCCAGTCTTTTTCCAGTTGTTGTGAACTGCTTGGCTTATCTTATGGTTAATTCTTCCTGTTTGTTTGTCTGCTGGATAGTGTATGGACAAGAGTTTGGATGTTGGTGTCGACAACAGGCCAGCTCTTTGACTTTGAGGGAAAGACATTCAGAAGTTTTCAGGTGTTCACACTGATGCATCATGGGGATTCCAAGAGGTTGCCCTGCGACTTACGTTTATCACATCTCTTTCCTCGCCAACCTGATGGACAGTCGCAAACATCTGGACCGACACACCTGCCGCCGTTCATACACATGGGCTCACACACACCTGCAGGGAGAGAGATTGTGGGCTGTAAAGTATGGTCTCATTTCATGTCGGGATTGGACTGCAGAAGAAGAGAGCGAAAGATTATGAAGAGGAAAGGATGATGGCAAAGTGAGAAAAGGATGAGGAGATTAATGCGTAGGGAAGAAAGACTGACTTTTCTCGCATCTCCTCCCAGTGTATCCCTGCAGACAGGAGCAGACGTTGTTCCTCATACACAGACCGCCGTTCTTACAGGGTGGACTGCATACGGCTGGACGAGGAAAAAGAATAATTGGGTAAAACCCTTGTAATACGTCCCTGACCTACGAATAAGTCAATGAATGCTTGAATTGTTGGTGTGAACTTGTAGATTTACCATTCTGACACTGTGCTCCATAGAAACCGTGAGGACACTCGCAGATATTCGGCCGAACACACAAACCTCCGTTCAGACAGATGGGAGAGCACAGAGCTGGAGAGAGAAACGAGAAGATGAGCATTGAGAGGTCAGCGCACGCACACACACACACACACACACACACACACTCACCAGTCTCACAGGAAGGTCCGGTCCAGCCCGGCGGACACGTGCACTCGTCCGGAGACACACACTGGCCTCCGTTGTGACAGTGACGGCTGCACACCACTACGATCCACCAAAAACAATATTTATCACGATCATGACAGGAAGAGTGATCACTTTTTCAAAGCAAATTGATTCAGAAAATGTGGGGAAACAGGTGATGTGTGAACTCACTGGTTTCACATTGAGGTCCAACAAACCCATAAGGACAGGAGCAAGTCTGTAGTCCCACACAGGTGCCTCCGTTTTCACACGGTAACCTGCACAAAGCTGCAGAGATGCATTATATTTTACATGCATCATAAAAATTATTAAATACCTTTATATTTTGAAGAAATAATCTTTACTTAAAGATTAATATACACTAAATTTCCTCTCTATATTTATTCGTAAAGTTATGGGAAGATGCATCGATGCACTTCAGAAAGTGTGTGACTGGATTAACTGGGAAAAGGAGGTGAGCTTTACCTTCCTGACAGGTTTCTCCATGAAAACCTCTGAGACACTGACACACACCCGGAGCTATGCAAACACCCCCGTTCGCACAATCCGGCTCACAGATCGCTGAGAAAATATGAATAAACAAAAGAGGGAAAACAAAAATATACAAATTCATAAATAAATAGAGAGAAATAATTTATATAAGCAGTTTATTGATTTACCTGTCTGACAGTCGAATCCAGTGTAGCCTGGTTTGCAGCGGCATGTATTGGGTGCGGCACACTCCATGTTCCTACCACACATATGTCTGCACACCGCTGGAAAAGCACACAGGGTTAAAAACCAGCTGTTTAATTTAGAGCTGCCACATTAGATGATTAATCGAATGAATGTTCTGCACAATCCTTAATATAATTTAACAAGAACTGAAGAGCCCGTCAAGCCTTACCTCGACAGGCTCGTCCATCTCCAGTGTATCCTACTGGACACCTCCCACAACGGAAACCCCCATCCACTGCTGGCTCACACAGGACACCAGGAAAACATGGGTGGTCGGCACAGGTCGTCACATGTTTGTCAGCTGTTGTACCACTCCTATCCCCTGGATGGATGGTGGTAGATCTTTGCAGCAGGGCGCTGCTGTAGACTGTCTTGCCCAGCGTTGTGAAGGTCAATGCTGGGACCATGTGCCGCATCTCTGGGCCTTCAGGTCCAGGCTCAGCCTCATCTCCATCTGCAGAGAACTCTGACTCAGACAGCGAGTAGGACAGAGCGGAGAGGGCTGCTGTAAGTGGGAGGGCAGGTCTTGGCAGGGTCCAGGGTTTTGCCTGGGTGGATGTTAGATGGTTGAGCTGGGGCTGGGTTGTCTGTTTGGACTGCGTCACTTTGGCGGACTGAGTGGATAGGTGAGGACCGGACGGCGTTACCTTGGAAGGTGTTGCACCAGTCAATGATCCTTCAGACTGCCGGGAGATAATCATAGAACGAAGGAAGGATTGGACGTTCATGTCCACTTACACATGACCAAACATGACACAGTACAGAAACGGTGAACTCACCTTGGAGACCGTCACATGGGGAACCGCAAAATCCCTGGAGATAGTCATGCTAGATCTGACGTATGTCCTGGCATACGATCGGAGGCTGGAACTTTGGCGGGTGATGAGAGTATTTGAAGTGACATGGTGGGAACTGCCTGATGTTCTAGGAACATCTCTTGAAGCAGTGACCGCCTCCCTCCTCCCTGTCCCGCCTCCCCTCCCTGAGGCAGGAACCTGGCGTGGGGTATTATCTCGGTTCGCTCTGGTGACAGACAAGGACAGGTGTTTGGACCTGGTGGGAAGGCTGGGCAGGTGGAGCTGGGAGACTTTGCTGCTGCTTCCGTGCGGGGATCGGCTGGTCTTGCCTAACGTCTGCTGCTGAGGAAGATGATTGGATGCTGAGGAAAGACAGGAGGTGACATCAGTTCCTCAGACAAACTGACCCAACCCCTTCAAGTCAATTTTTTTCCTGGGATGGCAGAGGTTTGGTTTAACAAGGAGTGATTATTGGATAGGGTAAGAATTTCAGAGTAGAGGCATCCGTTTAAATAATGCCATGTTGCTGACAAACAACGTGAAATCAGTCCTTGGATAAATAAAACTTTAAGAGAAAATTTGTCAGTAGATGCTCTGAAGAGCATCATTGGAAACTGATTTAAATGGTTCATGTCTTGTTTGAGAATGAGATCAGTAAAACAGTAAAGGGATTTAAGTTGGAATGAAACTGTCTCTTCTGAGTAGTTAGGACCCTCCGCTCCCCTCATGAGAAAATAAGTTGAAACTTTGTGGCTGGGCATCGACTCAAAAAGCAAAGTACGATACATGCAGGCAGTGTCTAACAACTTAAATGGCCAGTAACACATCAAACTAAATTAGGGAAACCAGAACATCATAAGAATCAATTAAAAGATCTTCAAAGTTGCCCACAATGACTGGAGAGATTCCACATTAATGACTGGTGTTTTCATCAAATTCGACTGGTTTTCAAAGACAGAAAAGTGTCTTTAAGCATAGTCAAGTATGTTGATATTCATACGTGCATTCCATTATTTCTTCCATATTTTCTTTATGGAGATGTCACGTTGCCATATGGTGGATCATTATAAATCAGCTTCAGAGGAGCTTTAAAACAATAAAATGCATCTGGGTGTCAGATCCATTGCTTGCAAAACTGAGAAAATCAAATGTTATGGGGGAAAAAAAAACCTTACCTGCCTTGGCGTTCTTCATGCAGATGCGTCCATTGCCGTAAAGGCCCGGTGGGCAGCGGCCGCAGACGTAGCCGACATGGGGCGGCCTGCGGTTGATGCACTGGACCCCAGGGAAACAGGGCCTGCTGGCACATGTGGCCGACACATTCACTGCCGGAGACCGACCAGATCCTGAGAGACACAAACTGTGGTCAGGGCTCTAAACTCGTTTTTATCTGCTAGCTTAATATGCTCGCTACATATCTTGAGGTCTTGTGACAAAAGTGACGAATGACGTTTACCTGAAGCTGGTTTGCCCTTTCCCGATGGCTGGGTGACGGTGGATGTCTTGGCAATAGTGTTGCTGATTATTGGTGGCTCAGGCTTGACTTGGTCTGGTCTAATTTCTGAGATGTTCTTAAAAGAGTCTGTGTTAGTTGTGGATGGGTTCAATTTAATTTCTTGGTTTTTTCTCAAAGCATCGGTTTGGGACACGATTGGTGTAATTGCTGTGATGCTCTTGTTAGTTTCTGCCCTAGAGAGCACTGGGTTCTGGCTTATTCCTGGAATCTGCCTCCAAGTGGTGGTCTTTGACTGGTTTGGGTCAATCCTTGATATTGTCTTCCCCACCTCAGCCCTTGTCTGCGAGGTGCTAACACTTGAGATCCTCTGGAAAGTGTCTGTCTTTATTTTGGGTAGTTGCGGCAGAACATCTGGTACCTTGTAGACAGTCGTACGAGGAGCAGATGTGGGAGAGATGGGACTGACGACTGCTGTAGGAAGAAAAACACAGATTATATTTTGGCCTTTATCTAATGCTTTTATCCGGAATTACTTCCTACTGAATTTCTACATCACCCACACTGATGTGAAGGAGTGACGACGGGAAGGTTCAAAAGGTTGCTTTTAATGAGACAGAAGCCCAGCAAGAGACGAGACTTTGGAACGGGTTTGTGTAAAGATCTCAACGAGGCATGATTACCACTCACAGCCTCTCAACACATTTACACATTTACAAGCAATGAGCGTAGCGGGAAACACTCAGTGATTGATGAAAAATGGCTGCAGACATGTCTGCAACCGGACTCTGATTTATCCTGCATCAGCATGGCGTCCAGTACATTTCTTTCTTAGGAAACTACTTCTGCAGTATTTGTAGTTTTGAAGAGACATGTACTGCATATCACCATGATCTAATCATCTTTAATAGCACGTGGATCGGACTTAACTGTTTACCTTGGTCTTTGTTTCTCTGAATCTAGTTCAGGTTTTCTCAACTTTCTGTTTCTGTCTCTTTTCTGTATTCAGGTTGAGATACTCTCTTGTGATTAAGGGCTGTACTGGAAATAAATTAAGTTGTCTTAATACCTTTAGGCCTGGCCTGAACTTAATTTGAATTTATTTAGACCTGACTTGTGTGCTTTTGACTGCAGCCATGAACACAACAGTAGAAGGCAGAAAAACAGACAAAGAAAAACCTTCAACATGCTTCGCTTTGCATCTAAGACATTTCAGATGTAGGAAGTTCTGGTGTAGCTCCCGATGGCCCCTGACACACAATGTTCTGTATGTTTTGCAATGAATTGAACGAGGGAGTCAAATAAGTCAAACCAAAGTCCCTTTGCGCAAGATGATCAGAGGACTGAAGACCAAACAGTTAAACAAAAGGAATGACGAAATCCAAGGATCTGTCCTCATGAGTTTACGTTTACAAAGCTTCATAAAACTAACAATGTACTATTGACAGTAATTTATACTGCGTGCTTTGCTGTGAGCCAATTTCTCCATTAGGAATAATGTCTTGAAACATACACCTTGGTTTGATTTTCAGCCTGTTTAGATGCCAGGTTTTTTGAGGTTCTTTTATTACTCAAAGGACAGGAATGCCATAATTCATTGGACATCGTTATAGTCCCAATGTGAAAACAAACGCTGAAGATGATTTGCAAATGTTATTCAGCCCAGGTTTGTTTTAAAGTGATAGTTCACCCCAAAAGAGATGTCTTCCTTCTCGCAAATATAATAGAATTAGATGACACATTTGATTGTCGAAAACATTTGAAAAACTCAAGAGCGATGTCTCTTTCCAGAAATCATGACCCGTTACTCAAGATAATCCACAGACCTTAATGTGAGCAGTTTCATGCAGGAACTATTTTCTTTCCATCTCACTGGCGGAAGGAAACGTTTATGTCATTTTAGGTAGTTCTTATCACGCTGATGTTCGTTCAAGTGTTCATTTTTCTGATCAGTTTGGTTTTAATGAGTTATTTGATCCTATAAAAACAGGGTGAAACGTCATGATTGACAGCTGAGCTGAGGGTGCATGGGCGGGAACTCGATACCGCGGCTCCACCCCCCGATCACTACTGCACACACTCTGGCTCCAAATGACGTCACCAGCGCAAGCAGCGCTCGTATCTGGGATATTTTGGCTTCATTTGTGTACAGTGGGAGGACGTGGAGACATGGCGGCCATCTTTATTTATGTCAACGGGAGGGACTCATTTGCAGTTAGCTTTGAACAGTTTAACAAAACACCCGCTATAGGCTAAAAAGTGTGTCTGCAACTATGAACTGACTGACATACCGTTTGTCAAAATATAATTAAAGCCAATTTTTATGAAGCTTAATAATTATACTACCTTGTGTTTTTCAGATTCCTAGATGCTGTTTCACCATGAGGCATCTGAAGGTATGAAACAGCACAATCTACCACCTTTATGAATCTCAGATGTGTTAGTATTTAGTAGTGTTCACATCTGTACATGTTCATGTACACAAAAACCATTAAGCTTAGCTGGAAGCTTGTTTTTGTCCCACAGCGTCAGTGTTTTCAAAGCATTAACTCCAGTTAGCAGTCACTGCAACACAAAGTGAACACATGGAGGAAGGCTGCGGTATCAGCTGCCATCAGCCATCTGGTTTCCATTCAACACACTACACTCCCTGCTGAGTGTTCCTCTGAGACGCATGGCTGCGATGAACAAATTCACCTCCACATTCTGGGCAGTTAGCTGATGGTCTTATCTGAAATGATTTACTCAGTGCAGCAGCGCGGTGATCTTCAATTTGTTTTGGGGGGGGGGGGGGGGGTTGCATGCAAATAATCACAAGGAATGTTGGAACCAACATCGCGTCTCCAACAGATGATCATACAATGAAGTGTTGGGAGATTGGATTTTATTATGTGAGACCTCTACACAATGGCTGCACAATTTCAAAGAACAGCAGTATCTGATAAACTCATGTTTTGCCTGTTAATGAGATCCAGGTTTGGGGTTAGCAGCTATGTCATCATGTATATGACCTGTAATAATTTCCATTAGATGTTATTTCATCAGTACAACTGTCTTACATTAATTGGTAATTTTGTAAAGAAAGAATAACAACCTGGCTCGAGGTTTTTTTTAATTCATCCCGTAAAACTCTCGAAAATGAATTTGCATCGGAAAACACCTGCCTTATTTTTCATTTAAAAAAATGTATTTATTATATAATGATCATCTCTTAAAGCATGTAAAACAAATAGGTATTTAAGTTGTTTGTTTCTCCACAGCAACTTATATATAGGTCAGTTAGTGCCTTGTTAAAGGGCACTTTGACAGGATACAGTTTACTGTCTTTGATGCACACAACTGCTGCTTTTTAATATATGAATATTTGCTTAGCAGAACTATTTTAGCAGCAAAAATTTTATAATTAATATCCCACAAGCATAAATATGGACAGTATGCTCATGCTTACCGCTGCATGTCGTCCCATTTCCCAGCATGCCTTTGGGGCATGGGCCGCAGCCATAAGAGCCAAAGCTGTTGAAGCACTGGACCCCTTGGAAACAAGGCTTCTTTTCACACTCATTGATATCTTCCAAGCATGTTAAGCCTGCCAGAAACACACACACACAGGAAATTATTTCTGCGATCATTAACCATAACTGTGACTGATCTCCTACACCTGCAAACATGCAATGCCAGAGACACGAGACAAAAATAAACAGATTTTTGAGAGTTTTAAAAATCAATTCTTTACTTTTATTTAACTCTTACCTCTCAGGCCCGGAGGACACTCGCATCTGTACCCGGTGGCTGTGTTGATGCACTTGCCGACTGTGCATGGGGCTGACAAACATTCGTCTACATCCTCGTCGCACAGCTCTCCCTGTTTCCCCTCAGGACATACACAAAGGTACTTCCCACTGCCAGCAGGGAAATTCACGTCCGTCACACACATACCTCCATTCTGACATCCACATGGCACCACATCAATCTGCATTACAGAAAGAAAAGAGAGACACTGCTGAGGTATACCCTGCTTTGTATGTGTAGTATTTAATATCTTTAAAATACTTCTATATAATTACGAAGCACTCGCTGGAGTCTCTCACATATGTCTCAACGTCTCTTAAAATTAACACCACATTTCCAATAAATCCAATGGCTTCCTGCACCATTCTCGCCCTGATAGCAGAAAAGTGTGTTAGTTAAAATTCTGACGTTACTGTTTAGCTGGTTGCTGAATTACAGCTGCTAACTGACGGAATTGAAAATTGGAATATTCTGCATCTTGTTCTACTCATTCCTTCCTTTTGCACTTTTTTCCTTCTCCTCCCTTTAGTCAATTCTCAGATTATCTTTCCTCTTCTTCTCCCACTCTACCTCCACAGTGAAGGTGCTCTGAGCGTTGCACTCGTCTGACAGCGTGAAGCGGAAGGAGCGGTGCGATTGACGTCCCTCCTCCTCAGGAATTGATGGGACCCTCCAGATGAGGAGGCCCGCAGGGGAAAGGATAGCCCCCTTCGGACCCTCCTCCAGCTGGAAGAGGAGCGCCGAGCCCTCCGGGTCTGATGCTGCAAACTGGTAGACAAAGTTCTCCCCGGCAAATGTCTGCAGGTCGCTTTGAGGTCGGTGGAAGGCCGGTGGCTCATTGACTGAAGGCGGAGGAAGAAAACCTTGAGAAACAGACTAAGGCGGAGTGATGAAATATATCTATTATTCCATTAATACTATATGTTTTGCAGGCATTTGCTCCTAACAACTATTACATCTACAACTACGAGTCTTTGTCTTTTGAGGACAGAATCTACTTCCTGTTCTTGGTTTGGCCCAAAAAGCATTCCTCCAGGCTGTTCCTGGAAGAATCATTGTAAACACACATGTCCACGGCCGGAGGGGGTTGCAGCTTTCCTTTCCAAGTGGAGCTCTCAACGGCCATTTCAACAAGATCATGTTGCCTCCACGACTAAGATCACACTTTTCCCACAAATGTCAAAAAGGAAGAGAGTGACGATAATCCCAGGAAACACCTGCTCGGCATGATTGTCATATGTAAAGAAAGCGGCATGAGAACGCTTGCTGATTAAGAGGATTATTACTATTACTAAATTCCTACCCTCCCTGTCTAGAAATAAGCATAAAGTCTGGCAATGTGGTGACATAATTCCACTTTCTTCCAACATAAATCAAGTTTAATAGAAAAAGATTTCATGAGCACTGGGTAGAAAAGGAATTACTCTACTAAGAAAATTCAGTCTTGAAGGTTGAACGTGAGGCAAAATTGATTTATTTCGCAGTCTCACTGTTTAAACTGGCTTGCGGTTTGTTGAGTGTAAGTAAGGATGATTGTCTTTCTGTGTAGTTGCGGTAGTCAACCATGTGATTCACCCCCTCCCCTCTCTCTCAGAGTGGTTAAACGACAGGTCAGGGCATGCTGGGAAACTTAAACATCCACTCCTTTGATCTGCTGATGGTGACAAACAGGACCACAGTTGGACGACTACCACAGTCACAGACTACCCCTGTAGGTAAGCACTGTTTTCCCTGTTATCCATCATTAAGGGGCTGCCACATGAAACAACCTCCAGTGTATCACTCATGTTGGGGATTAAAACAAGCAGGAGAACAGCTGTAGCACCAACTCTTGCAAAATCAGTGACAGCAGCAGATTTTGGCCTTGATGTTAAAAAGAAACTATGATTTCATGTCAGTCCAAAAGCATTAATCTGCAGCTTTAACAGCCTCGACTCCATCAGATGTTGAACCTGGCTGCAGGGATTTGCTCCCATTCAGCCACAATAGCATGAGTGAGGTCGGCCACTGATGTTGGCCGATAAGGTCTTGCTCACAGTTGGTGTTTTGGTTCATTCCAAAGGTGTTGAGTGGGGTTGAGGTCAGGGCTCTATGCAGACAAGTCAAGTTATTCCACAGCAAACTGGGTAAACCATTTCTTTATGGAGCTAGCTTTGTTCCCGGGGGAATCGCCGTGATTAAACAGGAAAAGGTCTTTTCCAAAAATGGAGGAACCAGGATTTAATTAAAGTAATTTTGAAAATGTAATTCTGAACTTTTTACTAACTTTGATGATGGTCGTGTATTGAAATAAAGGTTGTTCTCTTTTTGTAGGATGAGTTGTTTGTACCTTGGTTTACGGACCAGGTGAATTTGGAGGTCTCCGGGTCACAGAGGAGGCACGGGCTGCTGGGATTGGAGTCTCCCTCTGTGAAACACATCCCATCGATGTTACACGTCCTCTCCTGGCAACCAGACGCAGAGCAGAAAAGGAAAAGGTTTGTTGGTGTGCTCACGTTTACAATGTTGGGGCCGCTTTACGACATTATGAAACAGATTTCTTTTCAAGCTGGTTGTTTTCCTTTTGTGGTTCTCTCTGGAGATGCAACAGGAAATCAGCTCTAAATACACATCGTCTGCTTCATCTCTGCTCAAGTTAATTCAATTTAGTTCGGCTTTGGTGACACATGTTCACTCCACGTTGTTTACACGAGGTCCTGTATTCCCATAAAGAGCAGTTCCAGTAACACTTGACCCCGGAGTCTGTACCTTTTTTTTAAAATTAGCATTGGGTGTTTAAACAGCCAGCTGCTGCATGATGGGAAATCACACTCTCTGGTTTAGTCATTCATCCAGCTACAAGTTGTTCAGAGTGTCACACATAAAACGCTTCACCACACTTTTCCACTAAACACCCACTGACACATCTGTCTCCTAACTCTCTTTGCTGTACTCAAACAAACAAACCTTTGTTTTCCTCAACAACATGTGAATGATAACTGTCCTCTTTAAATAAGCGAGTGTCTGACTTAGCAACCAACAGTTTGTTGGGTTTATTTTAGCCATGACGAGGATCTTTTACTCAAACAAATTCCTTTAGTCACTAAACCTATGAGGGCATCACATAAGAAAAACACTTTGGGTAAACAGTATTTTTTTCAGTAAATGTGGAGGAGATGAACAACTTGGCATGGAGAGTTACCTTTAACTTACAGAGTCCTGAGCGTGACGCCTGGCAGACCTGGCAGACGCCATCGTAGATTGTCAGCACCTTGGCCTGGCTGTACTGGGAGCCATCATTGGTTACCTGGAACAGGAAAGAGCATCTCCTCACAAAACAGCCACCAAGAAACAAACATTAAAAGACTTTTTAAAATCAGGTTAATATCAGAGACGTTACCTTAATCTCCCAGCGTGCGTACGGTTTGTCGTCCATCATGAAGTCTTCTGTATTGATGGCTGTGTTGCTCAGAGATGGGACAGCACAGTCTAAAGCCTTGGAGCTGAGGAAGGTGGCCTTTGTTCTCTGTTTTTCCCCTGAAACCCAAACTCCGTTCATGTACTGCGGAGACAGATCAGAGGAAATACTTTGAAAAAACTCTTCAAGGCTCTCAGCCCAACTTTTGCCTTGTCTTTCCTCACCTTCAGTCTGGTGGCATGACAGCTGAGGTCGGGAGAGTCAATGAAGCCGAGGCCGAAGACTCGGACGCTGCGACAGTTGAAGGCTCGGATGTCACACAGTCCACCGTTCTCCAAATCTGTTAACTCTACTGGTTGGCCTATCGGAGGAGTGATAATTATTTGTTTGTGAGAATGTTACAAGACCTTAATAAAAGCTTCAAATGTAACAACAAATACATGTGGTAAAGCTTAAGTATCATTGCTCAATTGTCTCTGGATACTCACTGATGGCCAGGCTGCAGTCGTAGAAGCTGTGGCTGGGATAGCACTGGCAGCCCCACTCTGTGCACTCTCCGTTTCCGTTGCAAAAGTTGGGGCAGCGCAGCGCTGTCACCACCTCCCTGGCAGCTCCTGGTGGACCAGACACCTCCAAAGCTCTCTGGGTCCTGTTTTCCAAGAGCCTCCTCTCACACTCATTCTCCAGGTATGGCAGCAGTGCCTCCTCCCAGCCCAGGTCGTCTTTGAGCTGCAGGTCCAGAATGCAGAGATCCACTGCCTCGTCCAGGCGGCGTCCCAGCAGCCCCCGGCACACTGCCCCCACAGTGGAGTTGGCCAAAGCTATCTGGCACACCTCCAGAGCTTTGGCTGAGGTCAGGCCGCTTGGCGTGGGCCACTGGGGTTGCACCTCCGGTCGGGCTTCCGCCAAGTGATCCTCGGGGAAGAAGTAGGCAAAGTTCTCCAGATCGGCTTGGCTCCGAGCAGCAAAAACAGGCTGGAATTCAAATGATGCCTGTCTCTTCGGCCTGTCAACAGAAAGCAGAAGATCCTCCCTGAACTCACCGTCCTGTTCAGGATCTGTGTTTTTATTGTTCTCGCTGTGAAACCGAAGGTGCCTCCTCTCCAGAGGGTGACTGTTAAAGGCAGACATATCCAGGATGCTCTCCTCTCTTTCAGGATTCTTGATGTATTCCACTGTTGTGTCCATAGAGGGGAACACAGATGTGTAATCCACATTATCGTATGCTATGCAGTCGGAGTGGGCGGAAGGATTGTACAAGTTCCTCATCCCTCTGCCAGAGTGATGAGAAGTGCTGTATCCTTTTTGGCACTGACAGAAGGGCCTCCTGTCCTCCTGCATTGTACCAGGAGGCGTCTTGTCAAATAAACTCTCACCAGGAGCTATCCTAGAAGACACACAAAAGAAGCAATTATTTTCTTAAAGAATCAACCAATTTCAGCCAAATTAATCCAAAGTAAAACAAACACCAACTTTTATTTGTCTAAACTGCTGTCATGGACTGACCTCCAGTGCTCTATGAAGCGGTGCAGGTCATCTGGGCCAAAGGTGCCACCATCACGGTCGTGGAAGTCGTTGTTGCCATTGCGGTCGAAGGTTCCGCAGAGGCCTTGTGTGTTGGTGTAGTCAGCGCTGGGCACGCGGACGGACAGGCTCATCCCCCAGTCGCCAACATCGGCCCTAACAAAGGCCCCGGAGGGAAAGATCAACTACAAGAGGAGAGTCACATCCAGTAGCTAGTTAACATAATCTCCTCATTTAGAACCTGAAAGAGCTGAGCATTCTTGATCAAATTTGTACGATGGATGTAATTCCACATGAAACAGAAAGCAGAGTGCTGTTTGCTTCCTCATATTTACATATTTCCTGTACAAATGGTCAGGTAGGGAGGGACTTTTTAAAGTAGACAATAGCGTTAGCACTAAATGTGCGTTACGCCCTCCATCACACAGCTAGATGTCGAACTAGCTGACTCCACCCGACTGAGAGCTCCCAGTGAACACGGCCGATTAAATGTTAAAAGGACTTTCCAAACATGACCCGAGTGGGACCGAACACAGCATCCGACGACAGACTGACGCCCGACGGAGGCCAGTTTGACCACTTTGACCGCTTATATTTTTAAATAGGTATGTGACTGTGGGTGTGATCTAGAAGGGTTAAAAAGATATTTTTCATTTCCGCTCGACTTTAAAATCAAGATTCCTCATGCAACTGACAGCGAGTGTTTCAAACATGAAAGTAGTCAGTGAAGTTTCCTGGGAAGCAAACAGCATGTAATGATTTTCCAAACAAATCTGTACCAGTGTCAAAATGTTCGGATACCTACGGTGACCTTCTTCCCCTGGTGGGACTCCAGGACCCTGACTCGAGTCCCCTCCCTGTCCCCTAAAGTTTTCAGGGTAAGCTGTGGCCTGGTTTCCTGCGGCTGGCCGTTACACATGTCAAAGATGGCGATCTCGTCTCCCTCTCGCGCCGCAAAGCCACAGTTGCAGGCGACGGCGTAGTGTCGGCTGCCACAGTCCCACTGGCGGGAGTGGACCTCAAACTCCCTGACGAGGCTCCGGTAAAGGACAAAGGTGCCAGTCTGGTGGTTTTCATAACGTCTGTGCATTGCAGATTGACAGGAAATATATCAATATCTGTCTTAATCAAATTACCATTGAACGTCTGCCAAAACTGATCAGGAGGTAACTTACCTGCCATCCAGAGTAATGACATGTGGGTCAGTCAGAGAGTAGCAGATGGAAGTGGGAACGTCCTGGACCGTGACCTGGGGGCAAAGGTCAGGAGAGCCATAATTACGGGGGCTCCACCCACTGACCCTCTGACCTTTGGCTTTGAAGTTTTCACTAAACACAGATGGGAAAACTCCTCTGCAACAGGCCCCTCAGAGACATAATGTCTGGGTGGCTGAAATTATGTCTTACATAACATAATAGCTTGTGTGGACGCAACTAATGACTCCATAGAGGAGTGCTCTTTAAACATCAAACCGGCACACTTTTGGCCCTCAACCCCGACCCTCCCCTCCAATTTTATAAAGCGCTTTTCGCCATGTGTATATGTAAACAGAGAAACCTGTGATTACAGCCATCTTTTTTAATACTCTCGAATTAAAGTAATACTTAGATAATTATATCACACTGCTGTTACTCTATCCTTCTTTTTTTTTGGACCCTGGTGCCCTCTTAAGTAATTCAGGATCCTGAAAGCACCCTGTCCTTTGCAGTTTGCATACAACAGGACCCTAATATCAAGAATCCATGACACCAAACTACAAATTATAGCAGCCCTGGTCGCCCTGATGCAAAGATCTCTTTTATTTACTGTAGAACTTATGGAAGCTACTCAAGGATCCCTGAAACATCTTCAGTTCAAGCCCACAACTACCTCTGCAAGGGGCACTGAGCATTTTTGCCAAGCTAGCATGCCTCAGATTCCAATGTTCTCTGAAACCTCTTCAAGGTTTCCAGGTTCTCCACGGGTTTGGAGGGGGGGTACTAATTGATTCTCCTTGTTGTCCACTAAAAACTTGTTCAAGGATCCCTTAATGATTAATGAAAACCCCTTAAAAGATCCCTAGAACACTCTCAAGAATGACTTGAACTGAAGGATCTTCTGGACCCCCTCAAGGGACACTTTTACTACAATTTGAAAGTCTTCAGATAGAATTTTTTTTGAATCTCAGGAACCTCTGCATGAATTACACAGTTTTAAAATGCTATATAATAGACTTTTAATCAACTTTTCACCATAAATGCGATGTAGATGAGTCTGCAGAATTGTGGTAATCACACCAACGATGCATGTTTACTTTTGAGCATCTGAGACGAATCACTTTAACTCACTTTCATGGTCGTTGGGACGTAGTTTCTCCAGAGCCGTGGTGCGCCGGGTCCTGGCAAAATACTGATCAGACTTAGTCGGTTTCCGTCTCGTGTGAAGTCGGTGACGGCAGTGACAACAAAGGCCGCCCGGCCACAGCTGCCGTCGCTGCAGCCATTAGGCCGGAGTTCCACCTGGCAGGCGGACAGCGCCAAATTTGAGGCCTCATGTCCGAGACTGTCTGCAGACGTCAGCACAGCAGTAAGTTAGTGTTAACGGACGGCACACAGCTGCCTGCAGAACTGTAATAATGTCTTCCTGAACTGGCTTTGATGTGAGGACATGCGAGGCAAGTCGGAGCAGAACTCAAGACACACTCAGGAAAAGTTTTCTGCATGAAATGGCCTGTTCATCACCCACTAGTCTTTAATTTAGTCATAGATGCTTGCATCGATGTTTCTGGATTGACATAATTTAAATTCCTCTTGTGTTTTGTTCACAAATCTGAAAATAATTGTCTAATTAAAGAGTGGTTTGTTATGTCAGATGGTTAAACTTCATTGCAGATAAGTAAGGGTGACGCCACAGGCTCTATCTCCTGTTTTTCCTGCAGGTCTCACCTGGGTCGTGGACGCTCAGAGCCAGAGGGACTCCACACTGGTGACCGTGGTCGAGGCCGTAGCAGGGGATGGGCACTGTACTGTGGACGACCACCTCGTGCTTCTTACTGTCCTCTGCTATGTGGAGCGAGTCTGGAGAAAACTGAAGAGCGGATAAAGAGGCTGTGGTGAGTTTGGCTGGGCAGGTTCCAACTCTACAAGGTTTTCTCCGTCTGAATGGCACTGAACACTTCTTATCTCGGTGTAGATTGGAGTTAAGGAACGTTTACCTTCAGTCCAGCGTAGAAACTCTCACTTTCTTTTGGAGCAGATCTGCTGTGGCTGGAGTTGGCTCTGAAAGTCGACACACTGCAGGAGAACTGCAAGGAAAACACCATGTGATGCTTGTTTTAATCCATAAAGTTATATATGTATAACAGAAGTAAAAGGCAAAGGTAGTTGTTTAATCCCTCTATCGGGGCCTGCCCTATATGTAGATCACCTCTGGTTGTGTTTTTAAGCTGATTTTCACGCAAATGCTAACATTTAAATAGTTGACCTTTCTTTAATTTATGCTTTTGCAATGAAGACCACGACTATTTGATGTATTTGTGGAACACAATCATCATTGAGCTCCACAGAACCTAACATGACCTGTTTTTGATTACATTTCCAAGTGAAAGCGTCTTCACGACAACGTGCACTTGTTAGTCTTGAGAAAGATGTACGACTGACACGGTATTTGCGATTTATCAAAACATTTCCCCGTGCAGCTCACAGTACAGCGCTCCTCTGATCCACAGCTCTAAGATCACTAACTCAATCTCATGGTTAAAAAATTAAAAAAAGAGGACGACCTTTGACCCAACTCAGCTGCTACATCTACACGTGTTAAAGACGGCTCTGCAACACGTTCCAGACACAAAGGGCGGACAGTAGAGTGACATCACCTCAGTTTCAAACAGCATCATGTTAGAAATGTAATTACTTAACGTTTCCTGGCAACAAATCATCTCTCCAGGAAATGAGAGCTTACAGCAGCCTCTGGGTTCTGGCTGTTGAGGCCGTGTAGCAGACAGTCGACTTGCTGGAAAAATTAGTTTAAGTAGCCTGACCTCCAATGCAGAACAAAACAATCCATGTTTCAAGTCTACTTCAGTTGTAAGAAAGCCACCAAAAGTCTCAAATGAAATGAAATGCTGTTTGCATCTGTTCGCTGTCAATTTGCATCAACAGTCAGATTTCTTCACTGCTACAAGCTGCTTATTGGTCAGCAGCGCTATCTGTTTCAATCCGAGACGCAGTTCCTCTTCTTCCTCCTAGACCGTTGATCGCAAAAAGGACTCACGGTCTTGATAACGTGAAGCTGAACTCAAAGAACTTGCAGAGACAAAAGGCTGACGGATCAAACGCTTTGCATCTCCTCACGTCTCCTGGTAAAGGAATACAGCTGATGGCCATCTGAGCGCCAACCTGCACATACACGTGGAGGATGAGATGGACTGACTACTCTGAAGTCAGTATTTATTATCCAAATAAAAAAGATAAAGCAATGGTCAACCACAGATGCGAAGCGGCGGAACCCTTCTCAGACCTTTTCTCAAAATTAGAAATGAAATGGATGTTTTAGAGCATCTTTTCCATGAGTCATTTGCTGTTTTGGTTTTTATTCTGTAACTATACTTATGTGTGTAGATACATGTAAACTTTACTACTAATCTAAACACAGAAGGGTGTTATGGGTAACTGTAGATCGTAGACGAGGCAACGCTCACACCTCCCGAATCTTAATAACGCAGCAAGAGGCTCTGAAAATCGAACAAGCAGCTAAGTGCAGCAAAAAGGTTTAAAGCAGGACACTGCAACTGAACTGGACATGTTTACATTGTACCCAAAGTATGTGCTGTGTCAACAAAACCAAGCCTATGAGCAGCTAACTCTACTGTGCCAGCGCAGAGTTTTTGAGAAAACAGTGTAAAACAACAGAAGAAACAGCTTTATTGGATATGAGAGCATCTGTCCATGTCGGAATAAAGTCCCCAGAATTCCCTGTGAAGATGTGAATGGAGAGGTTTAAATGGGAAGCATGTGGAGTGAGGCTTTTCCAGCCTGCAACTGATTTAACTCCCCCACCCTCAACTTGCCTTCTCTTAACTTGATAGGACAGACGTTGCCTCTCTGCCTTTGCTATGCAAGTCTGAACCCCGGCAAGAGGAGGTCAGCGTGATCAGCAGCTTATGTTGCCCCGCTTGAGGGGGTCAAACCCTCCACATGTGCTCCCCGAGACTCTCAACACAGTCTGGCAGGAATTACCGTTTCTCCGAGCCTGAAGTGAACGCCATCCATCTCTGCCAGAGCGAAGGGCTTCAGTGTGGACTCCTGCCTGATCTCAGCCTTCATGCTGTGTCCGATGTGTCTGGCCCAGACCACCTGGAAGCCCAGGGCCTGGCTCCACGGCGGCGGGACGAATGAGCACCTCAGGTGGACGCTTTGCCCGATGAGCTCTGGGGTGATCACCGGCCGGGACGGCAGCGACGGGGCGGCAGCTGAAAACACACAGAGGAGTAAAGCAGTGCCAATAAGCTTGACTTTATTGGATGCCATATTGATACTTTGGACTGAGGACCGACAAAACAAGTAATTTAAAGATGTCATCTTGGGTTTTGGGAAACTACAGCCATATTTTACCTTTTATTTTCTCATATTTTAGAGACAAAAAAGATTATTTGCAAAAATAATCCACAGATGAACCCATAATGGAAAGACATTTTAGTATCGGTTTTACTCTGAAGGGCTTTAAATCAGTCACAACAGCTTTTTCCAGAGCTTTTAGACGCTTCTCAGATTTCCTCAGTGCTGTTTATCTTCTCATGTGACTGAAGGTCCACACAAAGGTGGAGCAAACTCCGTCCACAGAGAGAGGCAGTGAAATGCTGTTCAAAGCTCTGGAAATAAATAGTTTTTTGTCACACTCATAAAGTAATTCATAAATCATCATACATGTATGTCCTCAGTTTTTCCTGAGTTGCATGTTATTTCAAATAATAAAAGATGGATTTTTAGATGTTTATAGAACAGACTCAATGTTGCACACTAGATATTAAAAGTGCAGAAGTATCCAAATAGCTAAAAGATCACTTCTCTATTCTAATTCTTGGTAGTTTAGGTAGAAAGCATTCATTCTCCACATGTCTCACCTTTACATCGGCCGTTGACTTCTACCTCTCCTGATGGACAGAGTCGGGGTCCCAAATCTGGAGCAACTGAAACTTTCATGATTCATCAGCTTTATTTTCATTATTATGGCACAAAAAACCCTGAAAGGTTGATTTAGTTTTGCTCCTTCCATTAAAATGTAACATAATTCTAAGTGTAAAAAATATTGTTGGTCTGTTTCGACTTATTGGAGGTTTTTTGTCAGGACTTTTTGAACAACACAAAGTTAAATTTACAGAAAACATCCAAAACGTGAACAAAAATACAACCTTGATTCACGTTTGAGTCATTAAAACTAGACAAAGCACTTGACAACATGTTAAAGTCAGCTCAGATTCTGTTGGGGCATCGACCCATCCAGCACGCTCACCTTTAGCGCAGTATCCCATGCACCCCTGCGTGGGCTGCAGGTAGTAGAGCAGGAACTCGCCGCAGTTCCGCACCGTGACGGGGATGCGGAAGAGGCAGCAGTCCTTGGCGCTGCCGTGGAAGAACTGCCAGGTGGCACAGGCAGAGAGCTGGCGGACCTCGCCGGGCCGCGGCAGGGAGGCGTCCTTCAGGGACAGCCACACCGGAGCCTGTGTACCGCAGCGATTCATCTGCAGGAGGTGGCGTCGACAGAAACAGTCATTACCTGCAGCGAGGCGGTTATTATACCCACCAGCTGGACTGAAGGTGCTTATTAAACGTGGATGCTGGATGTTTGCGCTGGCAGAGGATGTTATTTTTTGGCAAAAGATTCTTAACAATCAAATAGAGTAGAGACGCAGGAGGCACAGGAGACAGAGTGCAATGATGTGGCCACTTTTTTGGCAGAACTCTGTCTTACCTCAACGCAGGTGGTCGGCATCTCCGCCGGCTTGTTGTTGACCCTGAATCTGTACCAGCCTGGTGACAGCGAGTGGTCACAGATCAGGTCCTGGATGGCCGTGTTCTGGATCTCTGTGGAGTCGAAGTCGACGCTGCGATACGGATTACGCAAAGTCCGATGGCCTCCTGGGTAACACTCTGGAGCTGAGATGAGATCAGAAAAAAATGTGATTGTTCCAGACACTCATGGCACAGCTATGAAACTCTTAAAACTAGTTTCCACCCTTTGAGAACTTTTTGGACGCCCGCCTTTGCTGAAATATCACCATGAAACCTCTTAATCTCCCTTTGAGTTCCAGATGTGTCAATTAAACCAAGAGGAAATGAAAACCGAGGAATCTCAGGCCATGATCAGATGAGTGGATTCATCCCAGAGTCTTTATCTCTGACGGAGTCCTGCTGTTTGGTTGTGTAACAGGACCGGCCTGAGAGGACACACATGACAAAGATAGACGAAACAAAAGCAACTCATGCTGTTGTGGGAATCAGCAAAATCCTGAGCGTTCATTGGCTTGACTGAGAAGTTTTCTCTCTCTCAGGGCAAAAAACTTGAGCGTGAAAGTTTATTCTTGGCCTTGGGGATAGTATATTTACAAAACTTTGACCAGGTGATTTATGGGGGAAGATTGTATCCTGACTGTTGGTAAAGAACTCCTGAAGGGAGACAGAGAAGCTACTAAATGTAGTAGTATAGGTAGAATCAAACACAGGTTGATCTTAGCTCTGTTGAACCTGAACAAATCTAAACCTAAAGCCAGCAAATGTAAATGAAACTCTGGTTCAGTAAAACTCACCATTAATGATTTAAACTAACTTTTTGTACAAGTTCTAACAACAAAATAAACGACCACTGACAAGAAAGCAACCCCTGAATAAAACCACCATCTTTGCATGCATAAAATGAAAAAGGTTTGATTTCACTTTGGGTGCACGTTTGCCTTTCCACAATTTTTTTGCTACAGCTGTTGACCAGTAGAGCCCTAAATACATTAATAACAATAAACCTCAGTTGTGTTGAGTCAAATTTTGAGACTTCACCTTTGAAAACGTAGCCCTCTTCGAGAGTTTAAGCTGCTCTATCCTGCTAATTTTAAAACCAGGTTCTAAACTTTTACTTTAAAAGTTAATGATTAAGTCTTAATGTTATTTCTGGTTGGTGCAACCCAACCAAACCAAATTAAAACTTCAACGCAACAAGGTCAAGCACAGTTGAGCTCACTTTTAACGCTTGGATAAAGAATTTCAATAGTGCCACTGTAACTACTGGCACCTGTTGCTGAAATGACACAGAAAATCAAACAAGGAAGAAGACATCACAGTGTGGCAAACCAAAAAAACCTTTGGATCTTACAAACTACCACCTCACTTCAGCTTTATTATCAAAGCAGGTGACGAGAAATGGTAGCAAAGACAAGGTGACAAAATGATGTGTGGGATCTGCCCTTTAAACTGTCAGTCAGAGTTGAGGAGGTGGGCAGGACGGCTCATTTCACCCCCAGAGGTTATCTAAATTGCTAAGAATAACAGACATTCCTGTGAGCCTCTCGCCTCTCTGAACTCGCTCCGGGAAAAGGATGCTAAAGGCAATGGCGCATGACAGGCCCTCCGAACATCGCCTGCAGCTGGAGGCTGAAACAGCCGGGGGAATTATTTGAGCAGAACATGTAGTTTTCCACACTAGCACACTCTCAAAAGCTCTACATCTGTGAAGTGAAATGGGTCAAAGTCATCAACGGAGGCTTTTTCTAAAAAACAAAAAAAGAACAGGCTGGTCTTTCACTTCCAGCGGACAAAACATGTTCCCGTTCCCCTGTTTGCGTTTGATTGTGGCGACCGAGTAAAGCCACATCAGGGAAAACAAACATTCAGGGTATTTAGGGTGTCAAAGCCTTGAATGGACAGGGCAAAGTTACTGCCAGTGATCCCAAGCCTAAACAAGGTCTTACAGGCTGGTCTTCACGTTGACAGCCCCTTGAAAGCAAATGCTCTTGTTTACACCTCGTCTGGAAGCTAGACTGACAAGATTTCAGGTCACAGGTTGTCCAAACAAGCTGGTTTTCATGCCGGAGGACAATCGGCGAGACTTTGGCTGCTGGCTAAACTGCTCCAATTGGCGGCTTAATGAGTTTACAGAGCTGAAGGGGAGGAGGTGAGCTAATGAAGCGTCCCCCGGGGGAGAAGAGATCCCACTGGGAGGGAGGCCCTCAGCAGCCCAGATGTGCAAGGACTCTGCAGGGAATTCTGCAGCTTATCAGGAAATAAAGTTAATTTGGGAGAGCTAACCGAGGTTAACAGAAGAGGTTACGGGTCTGGATGTGATCTGAAAATTCTGTAAGACTCATTACCATTAATTATTAAAGAGGTTTTGTGGTAGATAACACTTAACATGCTTGATTTTCTGCTTTAAAATCACAAAATATGTGTTTTGTCCCAAGTTTCTTTCTTAACAGCTGTTTTTAAGTTTATAAGCATATTCGTGCCCCCCAGAGGATGCATCCTTTCCATTTTGGACACATCATGGCCTTTCCTCTACTGTCACCATCCAGACTGAAACATCTCAACAACTACTGGATGTATTTCCATAACATTTTGCACAGAAGTTCATGTTCCCCAGAAGATGAATCCTCCTGACTTTGGTGATGCCCTGACTTTTCCTCTAGCGCCACCATGAGTTTGACATTTTTGTGCTTTTCAGTAAAATATCCTCCATTTATGGTGATTTCTTCTGGCTGGATGATTATGAAAAACTTGAGTTCTGCTTCAGGAAGGGAAACTTTTATGTTGCAGATTAATTTGCCAAGTTTGGGAGAGAAGACAGAATATTCTAAGATGGAGATGTAATTTTGTAATGAAATGAAATGTTATTAAATGTTTAACTACTGGAACTGTTTGGTGTCTTGTAAACATTTTATTTATGAACAAATGTACTTCATATTCATTCCTAATTACCAAATTTTAGCATGCTAACATGCTAAATTAAGATTGAACATTGTTAGTATTTTCATTGTGATCGTATTAGCATTAGCTCAAAGCACCGCTACCCAGGGCTGCTAGCATGGCGGTAAAGTCTTAGTTTATATATTCTGTAACTTAATATCAATCTCATCTTTTTTAACGTGTTTTTCATCGCCCTTAAATTTTCTTTTAAGTAGCTTGAAAGTCCGATAAATCTTTGCTAAGCATTGCTAAGCTTTAGAATAAAGTTCAGTGGGTTTGAACGATGTTTAGTTGCACAACATATAACTTTTTATTGATGAACCACTGAAGGTCAGCAGGGTTAAAGCCATTTTATGCACCTGGAGGGAGAATGTAGCAGACTTGGTGCTCCTTAAACTCATCTCTTTCAGCAAGTTAAACCAATACTGTTTGATTTTCTTCTGGCAACTGGACAAAATGCGTCACCTGGAGTTACAGTTTGTGTTAGTAGACTTTGTTTTGCTACTCCTTGGTATTCTTGTTGCAAAGCTCTGTGAGGACCCGCAGCATTTACGATGGCCTGCCTTAAAAGTTTACGACTGCATGCTTTGATGTGTCTTTGGACACCCTGGAGACAAAGATATGAGCAATAGGGAAGACAGGATGGACCTAGACAGCAGCTTTATGTTACAGTCAACGAGACTTCAGTTTATTTGACAATTGGTGTCAAGTTATATTCACACTCCAGGCTCCTCAGCTTCTGCAGGATTATTTTTTAAACCTTAACTGGCTGGAAACCGCCAGATAACAGGAATAAAGACACCTTTGTCTTCGAGTCTGAATTTAACTTCAGTTCATGTTTGTCTTGTTTCCAGATGAACTGTCATCAAAGCTTTTGAGACGCTCTGATAAAACAGCAGCTCACAGATATATTACCTGAGAAGGATCTCACTTTTTGAGCACCTATTTCAACCGTTTTAGGTTTTTGGCCTCACATTTGAAGCACTGGCAGAAGAGGTTGAACTTGTGACTCAACTACAAAGAGAGCAGTGAGTATTTGACTGGATTATATTGAGAGACAAGCGAGTTATGTTGTGTAATGAGTCATCACAGCTCAGCTTTGTAATCTCTCTGTGTGCTCTTCTGCTGTTTTTACAGCATTTATTATCTTTTTCACAGGTAATTGCTAATTGTAGTTAAGTGCACTGAAGTGATAATTAGCCAATGATCTTCAAAGCTTTCCTGAAAACAGGCGATCAGACAATAACTGCTGCATCAATTCAGCAACTTTTACAAAAATTAAATTTAAATTAAAAGTTGAAACATGCTTTAATGTTTCTGTGTGAGGGAGATTTTAACCTGACAAACAGCCACCATTAAGCTTCATTCAGCTCGAATGTCTTTCTTTGAGTTAAGTGTGGTTTTGTCCTCTGTATGTCACTGAAGGTCCTTCAAACCTCCGGACCTGCTGAGTGATCGGAATGCAGCCTCACGGGCCAAGTCACGCAGCTCTGCTGCTTTTAACCGGCAAGATTTCATTTTTTCTATATTTTATTTAAAGAATTAATTGTTGGAAGCTGCATATGTGAGACTTTTGAGATTTGACGTCTCTTTTTATTCTAAATGCCAAAGAGAGAAGTGTCTTATAGGTCAAATCAAGCCATAAAAGGTGATAAAAGCCATAACTTTGGCTGTAAAACAAGTCTTCCATCCACCTACCATGTTGCGCGTACGCTCCTAATTGCACGAGCCACAGCAACGCGATGCGTAAATATCCAGTGAACGACGGGCGCACCGATCCAAATGGGCAAAAGTCCATGGCTGCGGCTCCGGGTTAAAGAGATGCAGCAGACTGGCCCCAGTCGTCCGGTCCCATTGAGAGTTTGGAGAAACGGTGCGAAAGTGGCGCAAACGGGTTCTTCTCCGCCCCAAACGGGAGGTTTAATAATGAGAGGAAACAAAGAGAGGAGACTCTCCTGCGCGGAGGGGGCGAGGTGACAGCAGGAGAGGAGGGAGGAGGCAGGAACCCACCGAGGAGTCAGCTCCTACCTACATGTGGGTGATCAGACGTCTCTCCATCAACGTCACTTGATCAATACTGAACTCCTCACGAAACACTCCTGAGGTTCAAGAACTGTTTAGACTCACTGCTGGAGCATCATCCTCTGTGCACGTGCTGCAGCCACATGTTGCCACCACAACAACCCCAAACCAAGTTACTGAAACATTTTGTGCTTTTTCACGCGTTTCTGCAAAGTGCTGAGTCACTTCACTGAAATGCACAGTCCAAACAAACCCGTCACTCCGGACCTGACAGCTGACACATTTGTGCAACAGACTTACACAGAACTACATGTTGCACAGTCTGGTGCAGCTGTATGTACTCAGCCTGCCTGTGTGCACTCACAGCACGTCAGCAGCTGTGCAGGAAGTCAGCGTCCATCAGGCTTTCTGTTGGAGAGACATGAGGATAAAAGGATGCACATGAAACATGTTACTAACAGTGTGTTTAAAGGGCTTTGTTCAAAATACGAAAGAGTTTTAAAAAATACCTCAAGTTTTTCATTTTTAGGTTTAAAGCTGGGTTTCTATAAATCTGGTTTTATTTATGTTTTTTTTTTTTTTTAATCATCCCACTTGTGTACCTATCGTATTACAGAAGAAGATTAAGGCCACATGAAAATGTATTCGAGTTCTGGCTTTAACCTCAGAATTCTGACTTTAAAGTCAGAATTCGGAGAAAAAATAAGCCAGAAAAATATGTGAAAAATAAAATTTTCACGTGGCCTTTATCCTCTTCTGTATGACACGATACTGACATGAAATATTTACAAAAGAAATCATTAAATGAACTCAAATTAAGTGTTTCAAAAATGTACATGATACAGTAAAGGAAAAAATATCTTCAATTCTTCCACAAATAACAAGACAAACAATAAAAAAAGCCACTTTAAACCAGATTTTTTAGTCACTGAGTAAAAATTTGATAAAAAGTTTTAAAAATTTTCTTCAATGAAAGAAACTTTTTAATTTCCAACACATATGAATCTCCTCTAACCAGTGAAAAGGCCTAATCTGTTCATTACTCAGTTCATTATCTCTTCATGTGACTGAAAACACTTTGAGACGATTCCCCTGCGGGGGGGAAGTGAGACCCCGCAGAGCTGAAACAGAGAAGGTCGGCCTCCCGAGTGTAGAGTAAATATCAGGTGCTGGATGCTACAGAGACATAAAGACATACCTTTCCACCAGATAAAAGACCTGAGAGGAGCAGCAGGTGTTCTGCACTCGCCTTTTCATTCAATACTGTGAGAAAGTCTCAGACCTGCAGTTTTCACACTTCAAAACATCACATTTACCCTTTTTTATTTCAATGCCGTGCAGCTAATGCGAGGAAGAGTTTGGTGGGTTTTCAATAACATTTTGCATCATGTTCAGGCATTTAAAACCTGACAGAGTTTTGGGATTCAAACCAACAACTTCCTCCCAGTAGAGAGCCTGCTTCGGCTGCTCTGAGAGTAACGGGTTCAATCTTTTCTGATTCCTGGGACCGTTGTTGAATATCTATTTCTTCAAGCTTCAAGCTAATTTGTTTTGTGGGCCAACCACCTCTAAAGGGTGTGGTGAAAAATCATGCCATCATATACACACAAATTGTCAGATGCAGCATTTAAGCATTTCATTTGGAAACAGTAAATTCTCAAGTTAAAAGCTCCACTTTTTTAAAATGTGTTTTTAATGCATTTTCCCTCGAATGCCCCGAAGTGCCTTATTACAAGCAATGAAACAACAAAATAAACATTTGTATATACAGATGGCCGACGGCAAATGAAGCCAAAATATCCCGGATACGAGCGCTGCCATCTTGCGCTGGTGACATCATTTGGAGCCAGAGTGTGCGCAGTAGTGATCGGGCGGTGGAGGCGCGGTATCGAGTTCCTGCCCGGCTCAATTATGAGCAGGGCTCAGCTGTCAATCATGACGTTACAGCCCCTTTTTTATAGCATCAAATAACTAATTAAAACCAAACCGATCAGAATAATAAACACTTGAACAAACATCAGCGTATGTCTCATGTCTCTCCTTGTGTACACGTCCCTGCTGCTCCTGCACTAAAACCCCTGTTTGTCCCTGTTTGTCAGCCTTTTCTCCACACCTGCCCTGTGTGTCGTCCACGTCAGGCTCCCGAGAACCTCCTGAAAACCTCCCTGGTTTCAGGCTACTGCAGCGGTGGAGGGCTGAAGCGTCCTTCCAGACGTTATCTGCGGCCCCTCTTTGATGTTTGTGCCCTGAGAAACGACAAGGCGGGGAGTCTCAGCCCTGCCTCCTGAGCGCTTCCAGATGTCACACATCCTCGTTTACTGTGAGAAAAAACAAGGGGAGAACATACAAGGGGCATGTCAGCAGCTCCGATGCTCACAAACATCTTGCGACCATATTGTTTCTGCACTATTAAAAAACCATGAGTCATTTTTAACACGTCTGTGCCTTTAAAAAACAACTTTTGTTCCTTCCAAATATGGCACGATTTTAGCCAAATTAAATGTTTTGTAGTCGTGATGCAGGACAGGATTTTACACGACAGGAACGAAAACATTCCTACTGGTTGCTTTGATTATGAGCTAATTTGCAGTTATTGTTTCCAGCTCAAAACAGGAATTTGGAGAAAAACAATCATGACCTTAAAAAAAAGTGTAAACTCAGAGCGCAGCGTGGACGGGGTCAAAGGTCAATCAGCTTGACCTAGAGGGCACTTCTTAGTGAGTCTCCCTGAAGGTCATGTGACATGTCATACGTGAGGCTTTAGGAGTCGATGTATCACATATGGAAACAGTGTAGATGATGCAGCACTCGTGATAAAAGATTTCGTGATGTTTCTTAAGTTTAGAAAGTTAAGAAATCTTTTTGGGTTCTCCGGTTTATGAAATTAAAGAATTCCATGAAAGGGTGAGCTCACAATTTTCAACATAGTATCACGGCAGTTGTCAAGTCAAATTTTATTTATAGGGTTTAAATATAATAAGAGATATTAATAAATACGATATAATAATATGAGGCTTGATTGTCTCTTATTGATAGCTTATGTATGAAAAATTGTGGGGATAACCTCTTAAAGTTGATTACCCCTTTAATTATCTTTAAATCGTACTCAAGGCTGTGGCCTCTCTTTGAGTAACAACACAGGCTGCAGTGTGGATGGGAAATGTCACCTTCGGCAGGAGTGGGAGTTTGAGCTAATGTGATGAAATCAAAGCAGACGGCTTAGTGGGCTGTGAGGAGGAATAATGAGGCAGAAGAAGAAGAGAAGGTGAGGAAGAAGAGGAACAACACGTCTCAACATTCATATTCTTCATTCTAAAATGCAGCTTCAATGTATTAAGCTTGTAAATTGACTGAAACACATGCACGTACTTTTTTTTAACCACAGAGAACTGCTGCAAGAATATATATATAATATCTACCTATATATTTAAAATATCTATAATATATATACCTCACCTATAATTCTTCTGTATTTAGTGGATTTGTATTAGCTGTTCAAGTTGTGTCAAAGACTAACAACACTCTGCTGCCATCTAGTGGAGATGTGATGAAAACATGAGAGTGCTGAAGCACAATACTGAGACAGTTTGTGTTGACTTTATAATTTTATGCAACTGTTACAATAGCTTAGCATTTCCCCCCTATGTAAGTACATTGAGAGCTATGCTAAATCGGAGTCAAATTCCTTTTATGTGCACAGATAATTCTGATTTTAGCTAAATAATGCTGAACAATAGTTTACCATTATAACAAGCTATAATATACTATACTACACTATACTATAATATACTATAATTGGGACATTGTGGCTGCAGCTGCATTAAGACTCACTTTCCTATTTTTATATTTGACTTGACACATGGACAAATACACTGTGTGTACACTTTTATTATTATAAAATATTAGCATAACACTTCTCCATAAAGTTTGGTGTTGAAAATTAGCCAGTACAGAGCATGACACGGAGGCACCGCCGCGTGACGTCACGTACGTCACCTGCGTCAGAGACGGTTCTTTCTGTGTGGCGTGACCGGGCATGACAGGACGTCGGCGTGTTGATGACGAGGAAGCGTGTTTAACATTAGGACTCGGTTAAAAAGTGGTTAAAGGGCGTGTTCCGCTCTGTTTGGACCTCTCGCTCGGTTCATCGGATCAATGATTAACCCGAGGCGGCACACGGAGGGGTTAAAGATCGTTTCCAGAGCCGAGGAGTCACTCCGCGAGAGGAAGCTCACCTGCCAACGGTGAGTAAATCACTTCTACGCCTGCAGCTGTGTCACTCCTTCCTTGATTGCTTGACTACCGCCGGACTGTTTCAGCTGTGTAAAACCGCGCAATGTATCGTGTTTGTCGAGGTAAAGTGAACTCGCAGTTTGCAACACAAAAAGACCTTTTAAGGTAAAAACAAAACCACCACTTTAAGTTGTATTAAAGAGTTGACTCGGTGTTTATGTAAAGACAGTCCGGTGTAATTAATGTAAGAATTGGTTTGAAACTCGGGAAGACAAATGTGTGTTTTAAAGTCGAATTATAGCTGATGTTACGTGTTTTAAAATGAGTTTTACGTTTAAACACAGATTGCATTCTTAAAATGCTGCAACTCCAATGAAAAGTTGAGTTCCTGGAAGCTTAACCCAAGGAAGTTGTGGTTAAACGAACAGTTCGTCCTAAAATGAAAATTCAGTTTCTTCATCCACAAAACATTTCTGGAGTTTCACAACAAAACAGAGTTCTCCTAAACAACTGAAGAAGCTGGAGACTTGATTTAAAACATAAAGACAACAACAAAACATGGCTTCATACAGCTCATCCGGTGGCTTAAAAAGATGTGTGTAAATAATGTCTCTTGAAATCAATTTGGGATCTCAGGGCATTATGTTTTAAAACAAGTCTCCAGCTTCTGTGAAGCCCCAGAAATGTTTTGTGGGCTTGTGTTTGTATCATGTGCCTGTTCTGATTATTATGAATATTGCGTGTATGCTCTGATCTGACTTCTATGTCAGTGTTTCAGTGAGCTGATCATTTGAATCAGGTGTGTTGGAAGAGGGAAACATCTGAAACATGCAGGGCAGGGGGTCCCCAGGACCAGGGGGTCCCCAGGACCAGGGTTGGGAAACACTGTTCTATGTGACTTGAACAAAGCGCATTTGAGGACACTCAATACCAGGAACAATGTTGTCACCTTTCCCAGTACGGAGCATCTAGGGACAGGAGATTTGTTCAAAACAACTTCTGATAGTTGCGCAATGAGTAAAAGGGGGCCTTCTCCAAGGTGCATAAAAAGAGAACACGCCCTGATGTGTTGGCTCTATCATGATAAAACGCATTCGAATCCACAAGTCTTCTACAACAGGACTAAGAAACTTCAACATGTGCATGAGGAAGAGTAGATAATGACTCTTTATTTTTTCACATGAATTGCTGAGGTCTTTTGCAGCAGGTTTTGAGTGACTGTGGGAGCTGAAACCAGTGATACAAGCCAGAAAAAGTTAAAGAAAGAAATTAAATTAACTTCTGCAATAAGAAACAGTTGATGCTTGCAGCAGGGAAAAGTAAAAAAAAAAAAAAAAAGTGTTGTATTTCCTCTCTCCGCAGGCCAACAGCCTCCCAGTCCCACAGTTATGGACCAGTTTGACGGCTTAACTCCGACAGAAACAGTGAGGCGAGTTTCAGCCTCGCTGGGCTGCAGTCCGACCTCCGCTGAAGTGGCTGCATACCTGGACGAACACGACAAACTGAGACACCTCAGGGAGAAGTTCCTGGTGCCCAAAATTGCAGATTTGCCTCCTTGTGAGTCCAAAATAGGCCCAAAAAAATTCAATATCTGTTAATCATATGAGTGTGATTTGTATCAGCTGCTGTTTGATGTTTCT
>JBBPCS010000878.1:8402971-8414084 GCA_037974645.1 Hollardia meadi | reverse complement strand
ACACACACACACACACACACACACACACACACACACACACACACACACACACACACACACACACACAGCGAGAGAGTGCTGAGGCCCAGCTGGGTGAGCGAGCTGCTGCTCCCTCTCTCTGTCAGAGCTGTTTGGTTGGTTATGGATCCCTGAGGGACGCCGCTGCCTCCTGTGAGCGGAGGATCCATGCCAGGCCCTCGCTCCGTGTGTGTGTGTGTGCGTGTGTGTGAGAGAGAGAGAGAGAGAGAGAGAGACAGACAACAGAAGATGTGTGCAAACACTGTATGCAAACTTGCAAAACGTATCCTAAATTTAATTATCTCTGAATAATAACAAAAGACAAGTTCAGCATCTGCGACAGGCTAATATCAAATTTTATAAATAATATGGCAGAATTTGCCGCGTCCTTTGTCAGGGCGGGAAACTTTGTGTAAAAATATTAAAAGAGCTACTTTTAATATTCTCTTTTTCCGGAATTTCTGTTACTCTGCCGTGTAAAAGTTGTAAAACTTGCTTCAAACTATTAATTAATTTAAAAATAATTACCTACATTTACACTTACATTGGGACACTCGTTTTTTAACTATTTAATTATTGTCTGTATTGTCTCTTCAAATCTATTGAATTTACTATGTGTTCATGGATTCTATGCAAACACTGAGTGAACATAAAGTCAAAACGTTCCCTCAGGATGAACAGAAAAGTCTGATTTTATCTTCAATTATCAAAACATTATGCTGCAGATTAAACTAACATGTTTTCTGCACAATCAATTTTACTTCCAATACTTTTTTTTTTTACTACTATTTCACTGCAGTACGTCTTTTAAGTCAAGTCGGTCATTAAAAGTACTCAAGTACAATCTGAGTATTTACTGCCCCTTCACCACATTTTGGAGGTAAAGTTTGTACTTTTTTTACTCCATTCTGGGTCTGATGGTGCTGTAAACTTTACATACTGTAAATACACCTTTACTTGATAGTTAGATACATTAAATATCAGATACTCAAGTGCTATTTGTCAAAGTACAATTTTAGCACAGTCGACTTTTACTGGCTACAGAAAATCAGTTTATTTACCTTACTTCCTTAATTCCTTATTTATTTATGCAGTGATCAATTATTATTACTGACTGATCAGGATTTATTAACACTTTGTGTCTCTTTTTCTTATAAAGCCTCAAATATTGATCAGTGTTTCTGGTGTTTTAAAAGAATTTTGGGGTCGTTTTGCAGTCTTTTTTTTGTTTTTTTTTTGCATTTTTATGTAAATTCCATCACTTGTGCTTAAATGTGTGAGGTCAAGCTGCCTCGACCGTCTCTGAATGTTTTTCAGGTTGTGCGTCGCTCCTCCAGAAGCCGTCACTTTATCTTTTGTTGGCTTCAGACTCCTGCTGAGAAAAAACGGCTTTTTCATTCCAAAAGAGATCCTGTGTTTTTTGGCATCCTGACCTCGTCTCCTCGTTTCACTTTCACACAGAACAAACCTGACTGATGCAAATACTGTTGTTCCCCCGCGTTTTAATTGTGCGTCGATCCTGCAGCTTTTTGCATATGTAACAAAACTTCTTTTCGCCCTCCGAGCTCTAAATTTCCAGCTCTTAGTTTCAGTTTCTGCCTTTTCTGGCTCCAACAACTTTGTTCCATTTCTCATTCTCTGGCATAATTACGGCTTTATAGCATTGCTCGGGCATGCTGGAGATATTTCTCTCCCCCCATCGTCTTCTCTTTTTTTTTGGTCTTTTTTGGTTGGGCTCTCATTAATAATTCACAGAGAGAGAATGGGGAATTTTAGTGCAATTTGCAGCTGCTGAATCCCAGTTATTGTTTTGCAGGGTGTTGCACAGAAAGAAATCCTTGGACGAAGGCTTTGTAGTCCTGAATGTAATTTGGCTGTTTCTCTCTGACAGGCCACACATCATTAGGGGGGTGAGTGAGGGAGGGGTAATGTCTCCGTCCAGCCAGTCAAACACACTGTCCTCATGTGTCGCTCCAAACCCCCGACGCTCTCCGTTTCCTTAATGCTTTTAGATGCTGTTTGTTCATATTTATGCTTCATAACTTTCTATGTTTTATTCCGTTTGTTTGCTTTTCGACCAGGCAGCCGCTGAATTATTCAGAGCGGGCTGAGCGCAAAGATGACAACGGCGACGGGAAACTTTAGGTCGCTTCTCTTTCAGAATGCAAGACCAGACACTTCTTTAGAGTAGCGATGACTGGGAAGACAATGATCTTTTTTAGGGCATCCTGGTGGCCTATGTAGAGGTCAAGAAACAAGGGTAGCATCGCCGCACATCATGGCCAAGTGGGTCTATGACCAACATGTGACTTTAACGACTCTGAAACCCAGAACTCACATGAACTCTGGGTTAAAAGCCTGTATTCTCCACCGGTCAGTTAGAACTGATGAAGCTAGATATACTGAGAATCTTCATCAGCACAGTACCAAGGTGGTTTTCTTGTTAGCTAATGGGACCTCTGCATGGCTAACCGAGCTAGCGGTAGCTGTCTAACAGCAGCTAACAAGTCATGTTATCCGCCCCGGCCCCAGAAACACTCTGGCTGCATCTTTCTGACATGAATATATGTATAACCTGAAATCCTCAAAGTTTGAATCAACTGACAAAATGTGCCGTTTCTCATCTGACATTAACTCAGAATATTATTATGGTCCAAAAGTGACAGTCGGGATGCAGAGAAGTTCATTTCTTTTACAAATATTTATCTATAAATAGCTCAAATTTTATCCAGCGAAGAATAGACGTGGAGAACAAGATGTTGTTTATTATTTCCTTAAATCTTGTTTGTGTGTTGATATGATGCATGTCAATGATACATATTTTACAGTTTATATGAGTCAAACCTTCAAGCATAAAAAAAAAAATTCAGATCCCACTGCAGGATTCTTTACTTTCTTCACTTCTCAAATGTCTTTCACACAAAAACTTATTAAACTGACTCATTCTCCATCTTTCCTCTTTGCCAGTGAAACTGATTTGCATGTGAGTGTGTGTTCAGCTTGTGTGTGTGTGTGTGTGTGTGTGTGTGAAGGCAGCGACCACCAAGACAAGAGACCAGGGGCGTCAGAGCTCCGAGGGAAAACAACAACAACAACAACAAAAAGAGATAAGAAATCAAAACCTCTCTTTTCCCCGTTCCTCTTCCGTTTTGCCCGGCCTGACCTATTTTGTGCAGAGTATCTCATAACCGCGGAGTTTAGGGCTGTTTAATGTTAGGTGACACAGCAGTGTCCTGCAGTCTTTTCTGTCTTAATCCCTGGCATCTTCGGTAAAAGATCTCTCCAAAGAAACAGCGCTCGTTTCTGGCATCCAGCCGCCGGAGGGAAGGGGAGATTGTCAGGCCGCATTTCTTCTCTGCTCGCCAGCCATTCCTCAGGAGGGTTGTGTGTGTGTGTGTGTGTGTGGATAAATCCCCCCCTGCCTCCTTTTTTTTGGCGAGTTAGGTAAACTGAGGGGAAGGAGGGGAAGAAGGAAGAGAGGTGGCAGCTTTCCCCCCTTGGAGAACAATTCTACCTTAAGCTCTTTTTTGGAAATTGCAGGAATGTTTCTCTTGTATTGCTCTTGTCACCTTGCCTCCAACATGGCCGCAAACAAGCTCAAGTGAAACTCAGTGATGCGTTTGCTCCCGAGCGGTGGAGGAAGGAGGAAGACAAGGAGGAGGAGGAGGAAGCCCGGCGGGCTGGTGTTTCGTGTCATCCTCTGATAGCGGGTTTTGTTTGGCCGGAGGAGGTTTGTGCAGAGGGATGCTGAACGCGAGGCTGACTGTGTGTCCAGTAATCTTGCTGACCTCCCTGCCCATCCAGCGAGGAGGAAACTCAGCGAGGATGAGTCTCTGCTGGTCATTTAGTGGAGCCGAGGTGGACTCGAATCCACGGTTCACCCTCCAAACTCTGTCTTTAGAGACATACAGCCACTCGGTGTCTGAAAACACTGAAATCACCTGCATCCAGGACAGAGCTGCTGTCCAACTGTTTAATGTGTTCAAGTTGTCTTCGTAAACAATCATATTTGGTTCAAAATGCTCAGATTTAATCTAAAATTACTTTTAATTCTTAGATCATTATATCCTGGAACTATGGAAGACGATTAGGGCCACATGTGAAACATTTATTCGAGTTCAGAATCCTGAGAATTCCACTACGTTTTCACCTTAAGACCACTATTAGCACTATTTTCATGGCCAAAAGAATTAATTAGAATATTATTGTGGATATTATTGATATCTATAGACATTTTTTAACAAAGCTGCAATTGGTCAAATACATTTTTAACTTTGTTTATTGTGTTTTGTCTCTTTTTTTAGCTCAAAATACGAGTGTAGGGAAGTGGAGAGAGTCTATAACTGTACAAAAGTTTACAAAATATGTAATAAAGATAATAATAATGATAAACTTGACTTAAAGTGGATTAAAAATCTTTTGAAAAAGAAAAGACAGAATATTTTCCTAAAAGATGGACGTATTTGATCCTTTACATTTCCAGTTTATCGCTGTCTGTCTGGACCTTAATCAATACACAAAACCGATTATGCTAGTGCAATCAATACAGCTAATTAAAGCATCAGTATGCCTGTGTTTACATAACAAATTTTACAGGCCTAAGAAGTTATGTTTTGTTCGAAAGGAATCGGTTATTAATGATTTGTCTTGCATGAAAAACACTCGTCAGGATTATTAAATTATGACATCATCTGTTAAGAAAGCAACGCGTGTGTGAGGTCATAACTGCTGTTTAATGCATTCACTGTGGTGCTCTGCATTAAATCATTTTTTAAAAAATTAGATTTTTGCATTACTCAAAATATATTACAACATTAGTTTTTACAGTGTACTTCCTGCCTTTTTTCATTACACACTCGCCAAAGTAAAATGTAAAGAAGCCAAATAAAAAGAGTGGTTGGGTAACTTAGGTGGAGACACATATAAGAGAAGCAGAGTGGCTTTCTGCTGCAGCAGCAGATAAGGACGGGGTCGACCCCCCATACGTCCCATCCACAAGGAAACCGGGCGTCCGGGAAACCCGAGTTTCCCCCAATCAAAAGTTCCATTAACCTGGAGCACCGGGAGCTAATTGAGAGCGGGACAGGGTGAGATGTATCATTCCAGCCGGCGTCAGCAGACGTCATGCGGCGACACGGCCGACATATTTGTAATTATCTGGGATAAAAAGAAGCGAAACGCGGCAACACAACAGCCCGAGCTGAGGGCTGGACTCCTCGAAGGAAAAGACAATGAGCAGGAACCAACCTTTGATAACCCAGATCATGTTTTAAGCATTAGGAGACGCATAAGTAGTGAGGGAAAAAAAATAAAAAAATCCACAAATCTGCATTAGTGTTTTGAAGATTTATGAATCTCAACTTCACACACGCTCTTTGGTGGCGGGAGATCACGAGTTCATTATGTGTTGCACCGTTTCCTGATGGTTGTGTCTCTCTTATCTCCTCCAGAGGGTGAAAGATATTCTAATCTGTCGCCCCAATAGCCTTAAGCCCTGGTACGGCGAGTGGGCCAACTTTTGTTCCACATAATCCCTCCACCCCAGCGAGGGGAGGTCATGTTTGTCAAAATGTGGCAAAGTGAACATTTTTTCCCCCCTCCTCCTCTTCCTCCTTCGTCCCTGGCTTAATTTGGAATTAAAAATGCATGCGATTTTGAACTTTAGATCTCTGGAGAGAGCCGTAAACAAGTATGAAATTGAGTGTCTTTTGAAACGCCGCAGCAGGGGACGTGAATCGAATGGAGGCGCTTGGGAAGGGTGGGCGGGTGACCAGAGTGGCCTCTCGAGTCAAACCAGAGTGAGGCTGCAGGAACACCTCTGTGAACACCGAGTGAGAGAACGTGATTAGATGTGAAAGTGAAGAGAATTGGTGTAAATATAATTAATTCTCGCATTAGGTTCCCATCAATACGCTTCACTCACATGTTCTTATTGTTTTGAACTAATCAGTTTTTACAGTGCACTGTTTGTACTGTTACTGTCTGCTGCCTCAACAAAGTGTCTTTACTTGTTATATATGGATTGAGGACGCCACCTCATATTTATCTTGTCATGTTTATTTACTGTGTCTCTCGTTTTTCCTCGTTTTAATTGTTTTCTCCTGTTTTAATCTTGTTTTCTTATGTTTATATCTTGTTTCTCCTATTTTTTTATCTTGATTTCTTATTTTCTAATCCGTTTTTTATGTTTTCATATTGTTTTGTCCTGTTTTTGTCTTATGTGTTTATCTTTTTTTTCATGTTTATATCTTTTTTTCCTCATTTATTATTGCTGCTGGTCTCTTAGTTACCAAACATAATTTCATTGAATGCCTACAAAGACAAATCAAGTGTCTTGTTTCCTAGCCTGCAGTCTGATGCACTCAACACCCTGGTTCAACTTTCCTGTGATGACCCAGATTTATTTCAGGACTCCAACCTGAATCTAAACTCAACTGTTAGCTCCACAGTTTATATGCAAACGTTGACTTCTTGTCATCTCATATGTGGAACAAAATCGACATATTATTCCTGTCCACAACACATATCTTCCTTTCAGAGTTCGTACACATTTCACAGGAGTCAGCTGAACCCTAATTTAATTCCATACAGTGAAGCTACATTTTGCTAACCCTACAGTTTCTTGTCTCTGTGATTGTGTCCCAATATTTACACCTTCTTATGAGCTCCGCTGCTCCCGGCTCATTAACAAGCAGCAACATTTGTCCCTCTTTAATGGTGGGTCGTGGCGAGGTCACGCAGCACCTTAAGTAAAAGACGACACATCCTGTTCTCCCTCAGGCCACCGAGAGCGAGTTGTTAAGCAAATCTGCATCGTAATAGGCGATTAGTATTCATTTCTGTGTCCTATTTCCACACGCTGAATCCGTGTGTGACTTCGTAGTGATTAGGGTTTCTCAGGACTCTACAAAGTATAAGACTTCAACATTTACAGGTTCTTTAATAAAAACAAGAACTCAACATCCAGAGGTTCCTTGAGGAATCCTTCAGTGACGATTTAAGCAACTTTGAGGCACTTAGCGGCTAGCTTAGCGCTGATTTAACTGTACTTTTAAGAGAATGCAGCTCACACAGGTCAGAATGCAGGATTACAATTAAGAGTCACTTCAAACTGCTGCAGCAGTGAAATATGCTCATGTTTCATTAATGTAAACTGCAAAAACAATAAGACCCACAAGGGTCAGAGGTCACGGTACGACCCAATACAGCGCATTCAAGCAAAATAGAGTCAAAAAGTAATAAAACATAACGCCAGGGATGATGGGAAGTCTGTTAGTACATTTACATTTCAGGAAATAAGTTCAGTGGTTCCCAACCTGTGGATCGGGGCCCCGGAAGAGGTCGAAAGATGATTGAAACAAGACCAAATGAATTATGCTCATTTATTGGTCAGCTATGCTTTTTTCTTTTCAAAGATAAAGTTGTTTGTTTTGCCTCTTTTGGAATATAAAAGTTGTTAAAACGGACCAGACTGAAAATGGAAAAATTACCCTTTAATTTAACTGCTCACAGCTCAAAGGAATGCACGATATGACAAAGGGTTGCATGCACATAAACAGTCCTGTGTTCCTGCAATGTTTCCATGACACAAACACTTTGGTTAAGGTCAGAGAAAACTTAGTTTCAGTTAATATTCTGGAAAACAAATGAGATTAGTTGTCAGTGAATATTTTACTGAAGCTATTTAGGCCAAACTGACTCAAAATAATATAGAAATATAGTGAAAATTGAACAAAATACGACTTGATTTGATGCAAACAAAGCGTCCACAGTCCTGCAGTAAACCTGGTTGTTACTGGTTACCAGTTCCAGCACCGTGAAAAGAAGCTAAATAATTACTACAGCTTGTACAGCACAGACTGGCCTTTTTACAAACAACTAAACTTTTGTAACCTCGGAGGCCACGAGGCGGCGGAGCGAGCAGCTCATCTATTGGAGCAGCAGACAGCTTGACCAGGGGTGCATCACCCACCCCAACCCCCCGGATGACGGATGGAGCGCGGCCGGAAACGAGCGCCTTTATCAGGCCGCATTATCCCCCAGCAGCCGATCCAGACAGGCCAGATTTTTATCGAACTGTATTGGATTTAGTAATTTCCTTTTCCAAGACGAATGGATTGAGATACTGAGGTGGGGGGAGCGGTTGCTTATTGTCTGCAACCCTGGGGTGATTATTACTTATGATCCATTTAGTATTTTTGTCCCGACACGTGCTGCTTATTACTCTCAGTCCACCGCGGCTTCTTCACCTAAAACACTCTGGATTTCTGGGAAATCTTAATAAAAGGAGCTTTAACTTCATGTCTTCACATAAAGTGGATTATTATAGGTCCACCTGTACGAGTCCAATTCAATAAAATACAACTTCTCTGCCTTCAAATCTACTCGTATGAGCTGTGGTGTCGTACAGGACTGCATTTCCTCCAGAAGTGGTTCTAAATAATCTCAAATTATTAACACCTCTCAGTAGAATGTAGTCCAGTGGAAAGATATCGACTGTACGAGTACTTTTGCACGAGGCTATACATTGATTTGTAGGAAAACCCTGCAGAGTATAGAGTAACTTATCACCTCCTGAAAACCTTGTTTTTGTTGAGTTTGGGTGGTTTAACGTCTTGCCTTGCTGCAGCGATGTAGAGGTGCACTGTTGGACTCTGTGACAAAAATCAGGCATATTTAGAGGGCTGGTATCTATGAATGTGTACAATTTAGTGTGGATCCAAGTAAAAATCCGGATCTAGTGGATTTACGCGAAATGACTTAAAGACACTGGTGTAAATTAATGATATTCATACGCTGTTTGTTGGGACCAGGCTGTTAAAAACAAGCATGCATAATAGGACACAGGAGGACGGGAGGTACCGAGTCTCAAAGTGGACCAGACTTTGACACCACATGGAACAATGAAGTATTTGTAGGTAATTTAATTAAAGTTTTAAAGAAGGGGCCTCTGTTCAGTGATGAAGTCTGAGTGTTTAGCAGCAATGTTCTGCTGTACTCTAACAGCAACATTAGGCGGTTTGGATTCAAGCGTTCACAGAATGACATATGTTCTGCTCTCCTCCTCCCTGTGTGAACATGTGTGTTCGGGGGAAGCACCTCGCGCCAATGAAAGCCGTGTCAGGTAATTTCACACTCTCGCATGCGTGCAGTCATGTCGGCCTCCACCCCCTCGAGTGAACTCATTACCTGTCTCAGCCGCCGAGCGCGTGCGGGACGCACCTTCTGGAGTCGTTACACAAGGTGGAGGGGAAGGATTTGTCATACTAAACGTGGCGGTGAAAAGCAATGCAGAGCACATACTGAAACGGTTCAGCTGTATCCTGAGGGGCTTCTTGGGGCGAGAAACCGGACAGAATGCAGCGTGACAGACCTGCGCGTCCTCAAAGGGAGGCTAACTGGCGCAGGCAGCTCGGCTCACCTTGTAGCGACGACAGACAGCTCGAGGGGTCGGGGTTCACCTTCTGCAGGCTCAGGGAGAGCAGAGACAGGGGAGAAATCAGGGGCCAGGGCCCCGCCAGCTGTTTTTCTCCCTCTTGCCCCCCCCTCCTGCCCTCCAACAACACCGTCACTCCTGCAACCTCCCTGCCGCGCGGGAGCTGTCAAACGGGGGGAGGACCGGACCTGCCAGCATGCATCTGGCTGACAGGCGACTGGGAAGGTGCACTGCGAGCGCACGTCACAATCAATAACCCCTGCTGAGAGCGATGGACCGGGGGTTGTAGATGCCCCCACCACCACCACCACCTCTCTGAGTGTTTTTATTTTTGTACAGGGGGGTGGTGGTGATGGGGAGGGTGGTGGCGCTGACTTGTCACCTAACAACACGCTCGCTCCGGGTGTTTGGGAGTTTGTTTTGAGAAAATACATATGCGCCGTGTGCAGGCGTGCATGCATGCATGAAGAGTGAGTTTTGGAGGTGTGATACGTGATGTGATAAACTGTAGGTCAGCGTGTGGGGGGAGGGGGGGGGCAAGATGACGGAGTAGAGAAGGGGGGGTGATGCAACAGAGCGGCAGGTTTGAGAGAAATATCCAGATTTATATTTCTGACTTTTCTCTAAGAAAAATCTGTCTTTGGTTGAAGTAACGACTCCAACATTTAAACACAACTGGACAGCAAGAGGCATTTATGTTAAATGGTTTGTAATGTATTGGAACTGGGAATATATAAGAATAGTTTGGAAAGACACTAATCGAAATTATGACAGATCTTTTAATTAAAAAGGGAACTTCATAAAAAAGAGAATGTGGCTCTCTTTTAGCGAGTTTTAAAGGGCATTTACGAGTCAGGGAGGATGAAATGAAATGATGCTGAGCTACAGAGCTGCGTTATGGGCATTAACTAGGAAGGAAGAATTTCCAATCAAGTTGCATCATGGGAAATGTAGGATTTTGGAGCTTGAGTGATACGACACACTAAAAGTCAGGATTCAAAACACGCCACTGCTGCATCAATTCTGTCCAAAGTGAGAAGGTTAAAATGTTGATTTATTAAGTCGTATCTGTGAGACAGAAAGTCAATCGAGTGAGAAACTGAAATTTATTTTGACGTTAATTACTTTTTATTTGACTTGTGGACTGATTTCATCTTTTTCATTTGTAACTTTTTATGAATTTATCAATAAAAACTTCTTGGCAGCACTGGGCTTCCATACATAAAGCCTTTCACATGGTTTTGAATAAAAAATCATGGGAAAACAGGTGTATACTTTCAGAGAAACTGTTCTCTGCGTGTCTGCATGTGTGAGGAGTTGAGGGGTGATCAATCGCCTTTGCACTTACAGTCAACAGTGCGAGTCACTGCTAACACGGCGGAAGATCTGTTACGATTCCTTCCCAGAAAAAGGGGGAGAAGACGACGACGAGCGAGCCGCCGCTGAGACGAGGAATTCCCGGCACATCGGCGTAAAGCGATACGACACGTTCCCTCCATCGTAAGACGAGAGAATGTCAATGGGGCCTGACACTGAGACACCCGACCGCCGATCAATCGATAGCTGACATTACACCTCGGCACGTCGAGCCTCTTCAGTCGCGAGTATTAAAGTTTTGCATTTCCAATGAGGTCCTGCTGCTCCGGGGTTTTTCCTCCC
>JBBPCS010000878.1:8354878-8390342 GCA_037974645.1 Hollardia meadi | reverse complement strand
TTACAGACGGGACGGGCCGGGGCTAGCCGGTTAGCATGCTAACTTCAGTAGATATCTCTGCAACACAACACATAGACACATAAATTGCATCTTTACAATGTGAGCTCATTCAGAACTCCAATAAAAAATTATGAAATAAAAATAATCACCATTTTAGAAGGATTTTAACATCCTCAAACTAGAGATATGTTCAGTGTTTTTTCAATAGTGCACCTCTGAATGTAAACCTGTCATAAACAGACAAACACAGACTAGTACTGTGCCGAGTTCAGCTTTAAACAACGATTAGATGCACCAAAATTAATAAAAGTTGATAGAGGTGTGGGAGAAATACAGATAGTCAATTCTGCAAACTCCCTGAAAATCTAAACTTCATCATTCAATTTTTCTGGAGGGGTCGAAGGTCATCAACATTCACATCCAACACTTTGGACAGAGAAATTGGTTTCCATCTTACGTACGACCAACTTCAATCATGTGACTAATATTCTGTTTTATTTTACGTTTTTTTACTTATTAAACTCTGTTTTTTTTTTCTTTTCTTTCAGGTTATGAGGATTATTTCCATTCTGGATATAAGATTTGAAGTTGTTATTGTATCTTCCTCTCTCTCTCTCTCCCCTGTTTTAACTAATTTAAGGAACTTTTTTATTAATTATTTGTTTTAAATACAGTAGATTGTTATTTAAACGTGTTTTTGACTGGTTGTCATAGCCGGAGGCTCGAGTATAAAAATGGTGTTTTATAAGTGGAATTTGGCTCCTGATGAGGGTCCTTTCTTCAACTACAACAAGGAAAATCTCCTTGTTTAATGAAGCGGTTCTAACTTGACTTTATAAAGATGCAGGTTTATAACCGGAAGGTCGGTGTGAAGGTCAACGGATGTCGGCGGGTTCTCACAGAGGTGACGTTCTCAAACTTGTAAAATTCAAAACCGCCGTCATCTGGCCGCACATTTGGCTTTTCTAATGGTAAATCGGCACATTTCCTGCTCCGTGTCACTGAGGACGAACTCTCTGTCTCAACCTACCGCTGCCCGGATGCCCTTGGGCAAGGCACTTTCACCTCAGGCTGCTGAGTGTCCAGCAGCAGACGATTGGCCGGCTTCCAGTTTGAATAAACTGTATGAGATGAAAATACTGATGTGCTATTTCAATGATGATCGGACACCTTTAAACTGCTCATTTGACTCGACTCACTTTACATCCGGGAGAGGTTTGAGTAAAATGCCCTTTTTTTTATTTATGCATTAGTCCTGTTTCACACTTTATTGTTGTAACTTCAAAATGAATAAGAAACAAAATTGTTTTTAACTTAATTTTAACTAATTTTTAAAGTTCATTTTCAACCTTCAAAATAACAGTACTAGGGCCGGGTTTTGGTAGTCGCTAGGTGGTCCTCAGATCATCATCAGAAAGGTTGAGAAACCCTGCACTAAAGATTTGTGCATGCATATACTCAATGATTTACAGCTGATCGATCATTAATTAACTGTCATTATAGATTACATTATAGCAGGTTATAAAGCAGTTTTTATAACGAATATGAATGCTAAATAATGGAGGGGTGGTAAGGTAAAGATCTTCCCTTTAAAATGTGCTCATTTTACATGCTGGCTGCACAAATTCCTCAAGTGAAACCAGTTCTGAGCCCATCTCACCCACAGTGCTGCCACCCAGTGCAGACTACCGTCAACAGCAGCCGTCTCTCAGCAGCCAGCCACTCTCTGTCACGGAAACAGATAACAGCCTGGACATGTGTTTTAGTTAGCAACAAGAAGACTGTCTTATAAGCAGGCACTTTACACCAGCTCCTCATTTCTCAGAGAAAAGGAGGGAAAAAAGCTGCCAGGCAGTACAGACAGTTTATTTTTTCTGCCTATAAGCCATAATGAGGTTGTGCCCCGGGGAATCAGTCGAGCGGAATGTTATTAATGCCTCAAAAAAGGAGGAAAAAATCCTCGGCACCTTCTGCGGCCGTGGCATAAAGGCAGGAAAAGACTGTCAAACAATTAAAGTGAAGTGAATTCCCTGAGATGGAGGGGAGAAGGAGAGAGAGAGATACAGGAAGAAAAAAGGAAAAACAAGCGGACAGGCCTGGACGAGGAGAGAAAGCAGCTTCCTTCAGGAAGGAGAAACGATGAGCTCAGCTTTAGTTTAATCAGCAGTGTGAAAGCCATCTAAAGACCTGGATGTTTTTTCCACCGCGAGCGCATGAGAGCCGAGTCTAGATCCATCCGGGTCAGGAGTTGTTACTGTACATTTAACTTTTACTGTCTCTAATTACCTGGCTTTGAAAATGAGACATTTTCTACTGGGGGGACGTTTTCCTGACGTTAGCCAAAACCTGAAACACCCCTGAACTAAACTGTTTTATTGAATTTTAGTCAAAAATACACAAAAAATTGCAAAGAGAATGTGAAGAAATGTCATCAAAGACGATGTATTGCGTTGCAGAGATATCTACTGAAGTTAGGATGCTAACCACCTAGCACCAGCCCGTCCTGTTTCGTAATACCACTTTGTACCTCAAGTCACTGTCACAATGAGGAGACAAGAAACCACGTTCGACAGCAACGAAAGAAGCGATTAAGTTTAATACTGAACTCGCAACGTTTCTTCTAAAATGGTAAGTAAACAGCTGCAAATGCTAAATTTGGCCGTTTAGCCATAGCTTATAAAGTTAGCTAGTTGCATGTTGTTACTGACAGTGTTAATATGTTAAGTTACCTGTTTGTCAAAAGAAAGACAATAGCGAGTACGAACTTGACAGGTGGTCAATTCTGACAAACGTTTTAGCTCCTTTAAGCTCGCTGAGAGACGTTTTTGGAAAGAGTCTGATCAGTTTCGGAAGTTTAAGACTGGATCTGTAAACCTCTCTCATTACCAAATAAACAGGGCAGAACATCAGAACCGACCCACATCCCAGAACAGGTTTCGCCTCCGATTGTCAGGAGATAAACTGCAGTTTGATGCAGAAGTTTTCTGTGTAAGAGCTGGTTCTTCTGAGCATTTTCTCACTCCGCATTTTGACATTTCACTAAAAGCTCAAGCAAGCAGGGTTTTGCTGAAGGGCACGTCGGCAGGGATGGACAGGTTTAAATTGTCCTCCAGTTTCACACCAGCAGCTGAAATCCAATTTTCTCTCCCCAGTCCCTGAAGGCCGTGTTAGCTCCAACGCAGCTACCGTACAGAGGTGTGTGACACATTTCATCTTCATTCAAAGAAACCCCGATTTAATTTGCTTAGCTACATCCTCCCGGCCTCCATTGTTCCTCCCGACGTGTCAGGGCGACATCCTCGGCAGGAAGACGCTGTCACCGTCAAAGCTCGGTGCCCCGGCGGGTCGAGACCCAGCCAGCACCGCACCTCATTGTCTGTCCTCACCTTTGTCGCATCGGAGGGTTGTTCAGACGTGACCCGCTCCGACTTGTCAGGGGAAACGCTGCTCATCAAACATGGTTCCCACAGGAAAAAAAAAAAAAAAGATGCAGGGGGAAACATATCAAACAAGGAGAGGTGATGGAACTGAACTGCAGCTGTTGGGTTCAAAAAAAAAGAAAATAATGAGATGCTCGGTTTCCAACGCACTTGTTTCAGTTAGATTTTGTCTTTGTGAGATTATACTTACATACTTTTACTGAAATAAAACTTTCAGAGCAACACTTTTAGTTGGGATGGAGTATTTCTACAGTGAGGTGTCAGTACTTTTACTTAAGTAACGGATGTGAATACTTCTTCCATCACTGTCACAGTCAAAAGACTAGAAAATCCTACTAGGAAACACATTTTGATCCATTCTCATGGCCCTAACGTGTGTCTCAACAACGCTCGGGTGGTAAAATATGATAGAAAGTTTGCTGACGTTCTCCTGCATCCAAAAGTTTCAAACTGCAGCACAAAGTGGGCCAAAGACCAGAGTCCCTGCAGCTTTATTCTGGAGTGAATTTTGTCCTGAGCGTTCTTGTTTTCAGGGTCCGTTCTGGGGCCTCACTCGTCACACCCATCAGCTCTGATATGCTGACAATCCCCTCATTAATTTGAACGGTGCAGCCGGGTTTGAAACGCGAGAACCCTTCAGCCATTTCCCTAATGGTCTGCGAGCCTGGGCCCGAGCCGGGCGCTCGCCTCCGTGGCGGAGCAGGGGTGGGTGTTAGAGGTCCTTTCACTGCGAGCTGAGCAGCCATGATGGCTAACCACCACACCAGGGGCCCCCCTTTTGTTTCCTCGGCCCGGCACTTTACAAACAGCTAAGCCTGTCACAGCCCGACATCAAGGTTCAGTGGTCTGTCAACATTTACCAGCAGATAAAGACAGAGAGGGGAGAATTCTCAGCCCTGGAGAGCACATCGCTCCGTCCGAGCAGTGTGTGTGAGAGTACAGAGCGAGTACTTATGTGTCTTTTCTCAGTGACAGCAGCCAAACAGAAAACACTCATGCGGGGAGTACATTAGAGGCCCCCGCCTGCCCGTCGATGAAAAGCGACGACGGAAAGCAGAAGCAGATCCCGCCGCCTCCTCCGGGAGCCGAGCTGCGCCTCCTTCTTCCGCCTGTGGGTCTTTTGCCCCGTTTAAAAAGAGAGGAGGGCTATCGCAAGCTTCGCCGGCTTAGATGTGTTTGAGACGAGAAGATGCCCATCGAGGACTAATAAACAACGAGGGGATTGGACAGAACGGCTAACGATCTACCTACAACAATGTATATTTTTTCTCTTTCGCCCTACACTGGGAAGATTGTTTGTTTAATTGGGCCACAGATGACGAAGAACTCCCCAAAGTTACTCTCAAGTTTGTCAAACAAAACACAAATATCTGCCGCAAACGCTGCACTTTACAGCGCTGCCACGGTTCAGAGGAGGGGAACTGGTCATGTCAGCATGTTTGTTAACTCATATTTCTGAGACCAAATCCTGCACAAACATGTTTGTTTGTCATTATGATTATCACTTATTTTACCGTCAAGCAGTTTAAAGAATGAATCATGATCACATATAACTGTGACACATTAGTAAAATTACAATAAACAAGCCGCTCATGGCCTCATTTTACATTGTAATGGTGAAGATTTTAATCTTCTAGATGCTTTATGGAAGATCAAAAAGGAACAAATGCTTATGTTAGACACTATGTTTTTCTTTTTGAATAAATCACCTTAAACTGAGGCTCAGCTATCATGATTAATTCCACGATTATGTACGATAATGTTTAATAAATTACGGAGGTTTAACGACCCTCTTTTGTTTCCTAAATGTCACCTAATGTCACAGTGGAACTCGTCAAACACTCTCAGTTCTTGGAGGCGGCATGTGAGGTGCAGGTCACATGATCCAAGTAGTCTCCCCCATCATCTTCTGGTTTCCACAGATGTGTCACCTGTCGGTGCAATTACAGTCGTCCGCGGGCCGGACGACGCGGCCTGACTGCACAAGACAAAAAGGCATCCGTCAGCGCCGGTTTGCTGCGGCGTCACGGTCGCCTTGATGTCACGGAGCTGACGTGACCGAGGCCTGGTTCTTCTCCCCCCAGCCGAAACAAGACACACAATATCAGAGGCCATTAATTATTCACTCAAATATCCAGGTTGATCCCACCGAGTCGGAGAATATATGCCAGGTTTTTGGGAAAGCGACACCAGCATCATCCACTTTTCAAATATACTTTATCATGCTTTATTAATTCTCCCACAATGGCCTGTTTTCTCTTTTACTTTAGTTAATTTGTACTTTTTAGCATCATAATCCTTTCATGTCTTTTCGATAATCCTGCACATTTTACACCTGGAGGAGCGATTCCAAAAATGGTGCCGTTGCTGTTTGACTAAATTAATTGGTTAGTAGGGGCACTTTGTCATTTTGAAGGATTTCCCCACATGCTCTGCTGACGACCCTAACTGCTCATGATAAGATGATGTTCAAAGTCAGAAATGTAAGACATAATAAAATGTTTTAAGACTATCAATTTAAATGTTTACCTTTTATTATACAAGGCTGTACCGTCATGCACCGAGCAGCAATAACCATCATGGGAGTAAGGAAAACTCCACCTGCTGCTGTGAACACTTGGCAGGTGGAGTCTGCATCTACTTGACCAAGGTGTCGCCTTGCTGTCGCTCCCCGGACGCGGACAGGAAGCGAGCAAATGTTCACTCCTGCTGTCACACACCGGTACGCCCTGGGCCAAACTGTGTGCTTTAACTGCCTGCAGCGTTCACCGTTCGTTCTACATCGTACAGATTGAAAAGTCTAAATTTGAATTACTTATTCAACCTTTATTTTGGCACAGGGTCTTTATCTACTTTTGTATTGAAAGATGAATGAGATTAAAGCGTTGAATGACTGCGGGTTAATTTTATGCCACAGCTAACTAATGTCTGCTACTAGTTAAGATCTGCCACAGCTAGCTAATGAATTACTGCCGGTTTTAGCATCCAACGATTGTCTAAACACCCTTCCAAAAAGGAATTTAGTCACGTTTATAAAATGAGTTGTCAAGTGTACAGACAGATCTGACTTTTAGAGGTTTATTCCTCACATACAGCCACACTGTCAGCAGAATAATTCAGTGTAGGAGACCGAGTGTATCCCCCCCTCCCAGCCGCTGTCTGAGCAGCTCAGTTGGCTGAACTCTGCTGGAATGTGATGGAGGGACCAGGTTGGGTTTCACGAGCAGGTGTCTGTTGTTTTTCTCCTTCGTGTTTCTCACACTGTTTCGCCACCTGTTCTCATCTCCACTCCATCCCAGGTTTTTTAAAAAAATTTTTTATTTTCTTCTCTCTGTGAAGAGCTTTTCTGCAAGCAGCGTGTGCATACATTAAGCCCTGACTATTACTGTACCAGGTGAAATGGTATTAAAGTGTAAAAAGAGATCATTTGTGTGTCCATTGAGGGTTTGCATTAAGGCTGACATTAGCAGAAACGTGTCAATTCTTTTCTTACTTTGCAGAACAGCAACATACAGGACAAGGATCAGGTTATCAAAGTAAACAAGCACAACATTGCAGAGTTAAATGCTACTAAAACAGCTTTGGAAAGTTGAAGATTAAAATGTTTTTCTACAAAAAGATGCAGAAAGGAGTTTTCTATAAGACAGGATGCTATGATGCATTCAATGACTTTAGGACATCAAGGTTTACTTCAGACCTGTGTGCACTCTTTTGTTAATAATAACTAAAAAATACAGTTAAGGTAAAGTCACCAGGGCTGGATCAACCTGCTCGGAGGGCCTCGGGCCAAAACGATCTGCAGGGGCCCCTGTTGATCCCCCCTACTCCCACTTTCTTATCAATGTGTTTGTATTCTGTTGCATTTTAGTAGCCCATCAGGCACCACAAAAAACATATATATATATATATAATATTGTATGTTCTATACTAGAAGATAAGAACTAAAGAAGCATAAAGAATAAACTTTATTGATCCCACACTGGGGAAATTCACCTGGTGCAGCAGCTCAAGAATCGACAGTCGTTCACTATAGTGAGTTGTAAATTAAGAATTTGGACACTCTTCTCTTGAATACAGTAAACTGGTACTATTTAGTAAATAGTGAGTGATTTCGAACAAAGTTGGGGGTTCTTAACCTTTTGTAGCTTGAGGCCCATCACTGATTGTCGACAAGATTAAAGCAAGCTAGTTCTGAGGGAACGTTAGCTAGCTGTGGCAGACGTTAGCTCGTAGTGGGAGAACATGTTTGGTGATTTTAAAATGTAACTGGTCATTGAAATTATGCATTTTAATATGCCGTTTTTTATTTCTGTGAATTCTTGAGGATGTTTAGATATAAAAATAACTACTTTTTAATTTCAAAGTACAAAAATAGTAACAGTAATCTAACCATTTGGCTGTTCCACTGCCTCCGAGGCTGACAAGATGATGCTCGACCTATTCTGAGGCCCATAGCTCGAATGACTCCCAAAATGACAAACACGCCGGTTGGAGTGATAATTGACAGGCGTACCTGGACCTTCGTTGTCAAAAAATCACAATGTATGGCCTAAACTTAAATTATGATATTCTAATCTAATTACCAAAAAAAAAAAAATCCCAAATCAGGCTCGGATAACGACTGGTTAAAACACATTTCTTTTCTCCGTTTTTTTCCTCGGCTCAGTCTGATTTAGTTATTCGTTTTTATTTCCCAGCTCTAGACGAGAGGAGATATTTCTTCTATTTCTTGAAGAGAGTGTTTCAGGTTAAGACAGAAGATGGAGGAGTGGGAGCGGGGTGGAAGGAGGAGGTGGGAAACACAAAAAGAAAAGCATTTGTGATTGTCGGCGTGTCCGCCAGTGTTCCCCCTCTTTGCCCCGACACACTTTTCCATGTCGCGGGCGCAGCGTTACACTTGTCAATGTATTTGTTCAAGCAACTCGGCCGCCGGCCCCTGTGAGGGCCGTGCACCGCTGCCTCCTCGCTCCCCAAACGTCTCTTTTTTAAAAAAAAGCTGTGGCTCTTGCTTGAATGCTCTCTGTGTCCATGCCCAGTGCCCTAATCCAGGGCCTGCTCTTCCTCTAAGCAGAGAGTTAACTTAATCCCTCTCATTTAGGCAGCTGCACTGCCGGGGAACTATGGGAAAAAAGAAGAAGTTATAACTCTGTGACAGACACTTTCAGCTGTTGTGACGGCACCTCCTCGATTCAGCTTCCTTAACATGCAACTCTCACTCTCGGCCCGGTATTTTAATTTGGCTGTGAATAATGCATGGAGGGCTGTGAGCATGGAAAGCATAGAGGGAGGTATGCATGGCTGGGATGATAGCTGTGTGACAGTGTAAAGCAGAGCAAGCTGTAAAACACTATGTGCATAATGAGCTGACCGCCAACAGTAAATATGCTGTCAATGTAAATGGTCATTCGCGAAGACGCCAGCAGACATCAGAGTTTATGTGATGTGGATTGATCGCCAAAATAAGAAGGTCAAAGACTTTAACTCAAAAGAAAACACTGAAATGTCTTTAAGAGCAGGGCTGCAACATTTACATAAATGAAGATGGCCGCCGCGTCTCCACTTCCTCCCACTGTACAAAAATGAAGCCAAAATATCCCGGATACGAGCGCTGACATCATCATCGAGTTCCCGCCCATACGCCATCAGGGCTCAGCTGTCAATCATGACATCAAATAACTAATTAAAACCAAACTGATCAGAAAAATGAACACTTGAACAAACATCAACATGATAAGAACTACCTAAAATGACAGAAACCATCTTTGGGAAAAATGTATTTGACGTGTACTTTGAGTTTTTAGTTTGGCCCATGTCCCATCTGCTAACATGTAGGGGGAGGGGTTTATACTATATACTGCAGCCAGGGGGGCAATCAAGAGACTGTCGGGGATTAATTTTCTGTCAATCAACTAATCATTTAACAGTTAATGGAAACAACCAGGAAGTGTAGGTGTAATCTGGAGACAAGACCGTTTGCGACGTGTCTATGTACTGGAAATATTACTCCTGATTGTTTGGCATGGCAGCTACCGGTACAGGGTATGTACTGGAGTCTAAAAATATCAATCAGGTGCAGTTTGGCAGATAAAACTACACTAGATAAAATTGTTGTCGGTCTCTTATCATGAAACATCTGTAAACTTCACTGCATGTCTAACAAAGTTCTGATTATAGCCGATAAAAACCATGTTTTCTCATGTGTTAAGCTCTGGAGGAGCAGAGCAGAAAGCATAAACTTTTTTTTCGCTTTCCCAATGAAAGATCTTCACACCTCTGCTCTTCACTTTGCAAAAAAAAAAAAAAAAAAATCTCATTAAAATGGCCAGTTGGGGTCAGAAAACACAATTTCCAATTTCTGCAAACATCTGAGCTGCTTATCCGTGAAATTTCGAACCTTCGCCCACATCTGGCACTTCCAGCCTGCTGAACATTTGTAATGGGCCTCGATTAGAGCGCAGGACAGATACGGTAATAAGCCCTGGAACCTTGTCAAGAGAGAGGTCAAATCAGAAGACAAATAAATAGGAAATTGCTCCCAGCGAGCCTTCTCACTGTCACCCTTTGCTTGTTACCTTGAGCACTAAAAAGGTATTTATCTGACTCCCTCCCCGCTGTTTAAACAGGCGTCAGCGCTGCTCTGCAGGGCTTAATTGCGCTTTGGTCTCAGGAGTTCACTTGGTGAAGTGCAGGTGCGGCGTCCAAGAAAAATAATTGAACAAACAATTATAATGTGCGTTCCCACACTGAGACAGAGCAGCTACAGGCTTTTGTGCTGTTTAGCTTCCCTCCAGTCCAAAATATATCACTGTAGGAGTGTTGAAATGCTGCAAAGATCTATGGTTGTGTATTCTGGCAGAGAGGATCTTGATAACACCGTCCCTCCGCCCTGGGAAAGAATCCGATCTGTCCCTGCAAGCATGGAGAGGCATTCACAAACTCCCCTGGTGTCTTTCCGTCCAGAAAAACAAAAAGGCAGAGTTCCTGACTGCTGCACCTCGTCCACCGGCGCTGACAGGAAACCAACGCCACCTCGGGACATCAACACGTCTCAGGGCCTCAGCGCCTCGTCGGTGGAAAAGATCTCGTAACCAAACCCTTCGAGGGGCTCGTCACTCCTCGGAGCTCTTTGTTTTTCGGCTTGTCCCATTGTTCCCCAGATGGGAAAATGTTTTTGCGAGATGACAAACGGGACGTCTTCGCTGTCACTGGATTATTTTGACAGGACAGCTTTGGCGGGAAAGAGCCGGTGGAAAATTGTTGAGCTTTAAGAAAACATCACTAAGTCACAGCAGGAGTAGATCATTCTTGTTTTCGGCAAATGCTGAAATAATACTGAACACGAAGGTAAATATAGAGATCCATACGTCATAATTGAGGGACGTTTTCCAGGCTGCTGATAGGTGGATTTGTTCCCTCTGGACGGAGCTGTGCTAGCCATTCCCCACTGTTTCCAGTCTTTTTGCTAAGCTAAGCTAACGGCTACAGACATGAGAGTATCAATCTTCTCATCTAACTCTCTGCAAAAAAAGCTAAATCACTCTGAGGTAGTGTAGCCCATTGTTGACGAATCCACAAATCAGGAGAAAATTAACTTTTTTCCGACACCCGTCTCTGCTCAACTGTTAAATTTATGACTGTTGTATTGTTTTGACATGGACAAACAATATTCACCAGCATAAAATCACTGACCTGAAGACATTTAGTCGCATTTTAGTTCCCAGATTAACACCGACTACAGAAACTCTTCCACCTTGTTCCTTTTGCTTTGCTCTTTTACTGACAGATACGTTCTCAAACTCACTTGAAGAAACCAGCTCTCTGGAGGCTCTAACATTTTAGACGGCACACTTTTTTTTTCTTTTTTTTTGCCACATTTCGAGGAAGGAACACCAGGTTATGTGTTCAAACTGTTTTGGAAGAAAAACCTTCAAATGTATCAAGTTTGCATTTGCTCCATTGGTCTGATTTCTACTCCGCCGGCCTCCCCGAGGAATTCCTCTCCCATGCAGGAGGACTTCAGTTATGGCTGCTTCAGCTCTCCGTCTTCCTCTCCTTCTCTCCTTCTCTTTTCGCCATTCTTCCAGAGATGCGTAGTTGTTGGCAGTGCTTATGTAATAACAGATGGAAGCTAGAAATTAACACGTCTTAGCTCTCTCGTTATTCTCTGCTCTCCATTTATTTTTAATGCTGCGAGCACGAGCGTCTCTCTCGTTCTCTCTGTCTCTCGCCATGTGTGTGTTCATGTATGTGTGTGTGTGTGTGACCCCGGCAGGCCAGCAGCACCTGTCAGGAGTGTATCCACCGTGGTTGCGTGCCTAATTAGCACACAAGGAATTTGGTGGCACGAAGCGCGCGGCATCGGTGGGAAGAAACGAGTGCGGGGTGCAATTAGGATTTGTTGGCATGTAGAGAACACACAGTGAAGAATCAAACGAGGAGGAGGAAGAGGAGGAGAGGTTGGGGTGTGTTGGTGTGGGAGTGGAGAGTTGCATGTGTGGCCTGATGCTACTCCTTTTTTTCTTCACTTTAAAGAGAAGCATTTGAATATTTAAGAAAACACCTACCTTCATTTTTTTGGAATGAAGGGTTCTCTGAAATTTCACATATTGCAATAAAATCCAAACAACAGAAACAAATGAAAGTGTTTGAATGAACAAGAAACACAAAGTAGTTCATGATGGACGGTTAATTTACTGGATTTTTTCGACACAACGCCTGCAGAACTGTTTTTGCACTTTGGTTTTATTGGTATAGATATAATGTGAAATAATTTCCAGTCTTTAGGCTAAGCTAAGCTAACCGGCTGCAGGCTGTAGCTTCATATAGTTCACTACCAACCTTGAAAAGTAGGAAAATTAAACAATCATTTTGTCTTTTTAAACTTCGGGAACATGTGCTCGAATATCTTCTGAAATGTGGTTTTGGAATCAACCATTCAATCATTCTGCATGCTGCATGAAGCCAAAATCTTCCTGGGTATAAAGTTAGCCTGTTCTTTAGCATAGCTTTAGCATTGTGCAGCCCATGGAGCAGCTAACATTCAGTTTATCCCTCCGCCAACTTCCTAATCATGCGGCCTTTCTAAAGTTTTATAGCTGTTTCTTTGACGATGTAAGCTTATGGGAGAAAGTCTTTTTCGGCCCCCGTGCACCATCATTCATAACCACAAACTGTAAAAACAGAAATTATCTTCACATTTCTGACTATGTCTATGAACGAATCATGCGTGACGAACGCTTCCATCAGTAAAAACAACTAAATCTAAGGCTAAAATAGTGATATTTCATTAAAACTACTTTACTCTACGTTTTACATTTAAAATTACATCAAAAAAATCACTAAAAACACTCAAATGGGCAGCCGGAAAGCCTTGGATGGCTGAGACCGACAGTCACGTGACAAAAAATTCAGTTAAACTTCAAATGAACTGCAGGCTGTATTTACACCCCATATTTATTTTTGAGTTGTTCTACTTCTAGCCATGATTGTGCAGGACCGAACACACTGCAGAGAAAAACGAGTCTGCAGCTTGAGGTTCAGAACCATTGATAAATCTTTTCTTTAACATGTATGAAACCCTTTGTAAAGGGTCAGAGTTGTGTTTTCATCCATTTTATTTTTTATTTGCTCATCGTACAATGACACAGAAGCTGCTGAAGCTTTCTCGTCGCGTCCGGCAACCTTCCTCTGAAAACACGCCGCCTCCAAACAGGGTCCACAGTTTTCGACTGAAACCCCTCTGCTAAAAAACACAGATCTTCTTCTCATGCGGATCCATCCAGACTTTGAGAAAGTAAAGTTGAAGGGGAATTTTTAAAGAGGAAAGAAGAAGAAATAACGGATAATCTGCCAACTTTGTTCAGCCATCGATTAGACATTACATCAAAGCATGAACATCTGAGCGTACGAGGAACGGGGAAAAAGAGAAGGAAGACGGCTGCTGGAAGCGATTGTGTTGACGTTTAACTTTGTGTCCACCACATGATATATTTATCAACACGGCGGCCGTTTTCATGGTTAGATTGGGGCGACGGGGGGGCTGCTGGGAAGTTAAAAAAGAGTACAGGGAGCTGATGTGACCTCAGTCTGACGAGAGGGAATCAAAAAGACCACGATAGCTCTTGTGCCCACAACACTGAGAGGGAACAAATGGCTCTTTAATATTTCCATGTGTACCAAAAGAACGGTGATGAATAAAACAAAAAGCAGCAACAAGAAAGGGCTGCAGCAGCGGCGTCTCTGTGAGCCACAGAGAGGAAATATGCGCCATGTCAAAAGCTGTCCTCTTTTTATCTAATGGGCGCAGCGGCTGTAATGCATCCATGTGGCCCCTCACTTTAATAATTTAACAGACATCGGGGCGGCACCTGCTGGGAGCCCAAATCATCGTCGCAGCTTTGAAACAAACCGCTGTGACATTACGGCATCAGGCACGGCGACGCGGCCCCCGTAAAATACAGACGGAGGGGAAGAGGAAAAGGATGCATTCGAGGCGGCGAACATGGCCCGGGGCTACGGAGTAATGAGCCGTCTCCATGGAGGCTTCCACGCTCTCGCTATTTGAAAATTGTTTCTTGTCTTAATAAATCCTAAATGTGTAATTTACTTGTGAAAGAGGAAAAACAAAGCAGCTGACATCCCTCTCCTGGTCTTTTCCTCTGTAAAATGATCACAGCGACTGAGGTGTTTCAGGTACAGACGCTCAGATCTCCTCCCCTCCCCCTCCCCTCCGTTCTCCCCCAAACTGCAAAGTCATTGAAATTCCTGGTCTGCCTTTGCAGGAATTATAAAACCGTCTGAATCAATTACGACATCAATCGGCCTGAAATCTGCGGCCGATGAATATGTACAAAAGTACAAGCGGCTAATTAAACAAGGCCGTCAGAAATCACTGCAGACTGGTCGTGCAAACGCACAGCCAGCATACATTAAGCAGCAGGAAGTTCAGGCCAAGAGGCAGCTGATGCAGGAACTGAATGCTGAATGGAAGGAGATGGAAATTCTGTCAACTCAAAACAAGTTTTTACTCACACAGAAATTAAGCACAAAATATGTAACAGACTGAAGGTAATGGGAAAAGCTCAAAATACATAATATGGCCTCTTTAAAGAGGTAACAGGATATTTTAGGGCTGCCACTAATTAATCTGCCGATTATTTTGGATCAACCTTTGGAATAACATTCATCCGGCTGAAAAGTGTACCGCGGTCCTCGACCTCCAGGCTCACGGTGTCAGTCTGTTTCAATAATTTGTCTCATTTGTCGTCTTTGAGTCTCAAACAGTTGTGAAAGTTTAGAGGGTGACAGTTAAGGGTTTGCTTACGGAGGATTCAAACACTTGAAATCCTGACATCAGCCCAATAATGACCCGATCTGACAGACGTGACGTGTCGCGAACGTCACGCAGGACGAGTTTCATCCCATCGAGGGAGCGACGCCGTCCCGCCTCACAAACACAAAGACATAAAATCAGACTTCTGTTCGGACACCATGATTTTCAACAACCCTGAACTCTTTTACCTTCGTACATCTCACAGATTGTGGACGACGGGCTCGACGGCTGACACGTCTCTCGGCAGGAAGTGAAAGCACCGTTAACGCCTAATTTGACAATGTGGAAAGACATAAATGTCACGTTGTCTGAGTCTGCCACAAAATGGTTGAAAACGTCATGTTAAATATATATATTGACATGCACAGAGACTGCATTAAGCACTGGGTGCAGACTGGATAGAATTTATATTAAATGGCAAATTTATGTCAAGGTGCCTTATCTTTACATGCTGTTTTTTCATAATATGGGACGTTTTGCATCTTTTACACAAGAAAACTGCTGGTTTTTTTGTCTTTTTCTTCACCTTCTCTGATATTTTATAATTGGACGTTAAGTTTCCCCACAATTAAAACTTAAAAACACTAAACTAAACACATTACTATCAGCTCCGATGTCTCACTTCTGTTTCTTGCTCCCTGACAACAGCGCTGGGTCGATCATTAAGTTGAAAGTTAGCTCCGCTGTCTCACGCCTAAGGGCGCTAAAGCACAGAGATCTCTTTAGTTTCCCCATTAGGAGATTTGTGAAGGGAAAATTAAGCTCCTCCATGGCGTCGTGCCAAGATGTTCAACTTTACATACAGAGCGGAGGATGAAGACGCTAACCGACCAGACGTCACAGTTCAAAGATGTATTCCTCTTTCCTGTATGATCACTCCAACAACACATGAAGTTCAAGCCAAACACATTCAGTCGCTCAACAACTGCTAATTAGACTAGTCTGATATTTTGTTTGTAACGTTTCAACATCCCGTTTTACTGTCATTTTGCTGTAAATAAGGTCTTTGTGAGTTAGCACTTCTAAAGGTCGTTATCCATGTCGATGGAAAGTGGGGTGAAGTTTCTGCGTCCACTTCTGGAGCTTCAAAGCAAAACAGCATTCTCCTAAATAACTGAAGAAGCTGTGGATGAAAAACAATAAGATGGCCCCATACAGCTCGTCTGGTTTAATCCAAGAAGCCCAGAGATCAACACTGTCAGATATTATAAAACAGCAGAATTCACTACAACAACTTAAAACAGGGGTTCTCAACCTTTTGTGACTTAAGGCCCATTTCTGATTGTCAACAAAATTCTGGGGACCCCCTTCCCAAATTAAAGATAGAAAAATCATAACGTGACCAAAAAGCTAGCTAGTTCCGAGGGAACGTTAGTTACAGCGACGGAGTAGGCTTCAGGCCACAGCAACTAGAAGTATGTCGGAGCCTATGGCGCCATTAGCATGTCGACAGTGTTTGTGTAATTGCTCTCACTGCCAGAAGGAGGAGATCGAGGTTCCACACTGCAAGTTTAACGTCCATTAGATAACTTACATAAAACATAACGTAAGTACACTTATTTTAACCCAAAACCTGGTGTTTTCCTGAACCAAACCAAGTGGTTTTGATGCCGAAACCTTAACCAAACTGTGGCTAATGTGACGTGCTATTCATTCATCGTCCCATGAGGTCATACTGGTTTTTGTTATCAGCCTAAAACAACAACCGAAACTTTGGAAGACAGTTAAAAGCTCCAACACAGTTGGAGTTCGTGCACACTTGATCTTACAATATTTTGTTACGCAAATAATTGAGGAGGAAGAAAATGGCAAATATAGTATATTATGGACTGTTGAGAACAGCTGGGATTAGATTAGATTGGCAGATTCATACACGACATCGATGTCACATTACTTTTGGACTCGCAGTTTTGTGATTTTACAATCTGAATAAAAATATTATTTCATGTAAACACGGTTGTTGCAGCTCCTACGAGTCACCAGCAGATGTTGATGAGGTTGAGGATAATGAAAAAGTGAGTCTCCACTTGCTGATGAAAAAGTATCAAATCTAAAAGAGCCTCCAACGCTTGGAAACGTTCACGTCGGATAACAATCATCTCGCTTTAATTCCCCGTTTCACTTGACACAAAGTTACCCGAGCATCTCGACGGTGGAGGAGTTTTATCATTTCTTGTTTTTCCTCTTCTGCTCCTCGGACAGTTGTCCCCGGGCCGTTGCTGTCTCTGCCCATGACTCCCATCCCTGAGATGAGCTGCTCAAACAGCTGAGGGAAGGAAGGGAAGAGGGGTAAGAAGAGCCCAGCCAAGAGGCCCCGGGGCCGCGGCCCTCTCTGGACCCCCAACCCCGGGTCACTGAGCACCTCGGGTCAGCCAGTCCCGCTCAGCCTCCTCGTGGGGGGAATCGCTCGGCTACCGGATTGAGGAGGGAGTCGGAGGGAGGGGGAAGCTCCCCCCTGTGTCTTGTGTAATGAACATTTAGAGAACAGCTGGAAGGAGAAGGAGGAGGAGGAGGAGGAGGAGGAGTGTGTGTTTGTTGTGCACATGTGTGTTTTCTCACATTTGGATTTATTTGATCTGTCGTTTGTGCGTTTCTGTGTGCACATGGAAACGGCTACTACGGCATTAACAAGTGCAGACATGAGCCTGTGAACTGGTGTGTGTGGTCGGTGTGTATTCCCAGCTGGCCCCTCAGCGCTCAGAGCGGGTTCAGTGTCGGGGTCTTTGCCTGCAAATAAAAGCCCTCCTCTGGGTGCCAACGTGCTCCTCTTTGGGGAGAACTGTCAGGGCGAGGAATGGAAAATCTGCACAAGACGGGCGGCGATATTTACAGTTTTAAAGTATCAAAAGTGCGACTGAAATTTATATCAGCAAAAATGTAATTACCCGATCATAACATATATATATATATTTTTTTATATATATATTTAACTGCTTGGGATGCTATTAAAGGACCATACCAGGAGTTGTTTCTTTGTGCAACTTTTGGCTTCTGAAGTGACAGTTTTCAATAAAAGGCTCATTCTCAGAGATTTTATGAATGACTCTACTGATAAAACTAATACAATTTGAACTTTACATCGCTTAATCTCTAGATTATTTCATCCTTTAATCCAGATGGGCCTCAGAGCCTCATCTAGTGGGCTTTGGAGGCAGTGATACCAAATGGTTAGATTACTGTAAAATTCTTTGTCCATTTTTTGGTCATGGTATGTTTTTTGGGGATTTTTCAGAAGTGGGCTTTAGTTACAAAAGGTTGGAACACCTGGTGTAATCAATTAAATCTTTTTTTTTTTGTTCCATTATCATGTTTGCAGAACTTAAATGTATGTAGTCAGTAACTTTCTGGAACCTGCAAATCGATTTTATAGCATACAGAGATTAATAGAAAACAATGGCTGTAATAAATATATGTATATTTTTACAAATCTGAAACACCTGAAAGCAGACCCATTGAAAACATACCTGAACCCAACGTGCATTAAGAGAAGAATAATCAGACTGATTTCAACTGACCCAAACAGATCCACACAGCGAGAGAACACCAACACCTTTCACGAGCAATTTATCACATTTTCCCTGCAATTCATAGTTAAAAATACATTTTTCTCCTGCCATGACGAGGCACCGCCTGATCAGTGCTCATAACAAATCCACCAGTCAATTCAGAGCCCAAATCCGTGTTTTGGCATTTCCAGGCTGATTTTAGAAAGTTTAGAAACCACATTCGGAGGTGGTTTCTAAACTTCACTCACTCTGGGAACTCTAGCTGCTGGAATCAGTGTCTTGCAACAGGAAGTGCATCAGAGCGACCATGTTGCTGCTAGCAGAGCAGTACGGAGGACAAGACAACAGACGCTGAAATAGTGCGATTGTTTGGAGACGGTGCATTTCTCATGCTTCTTGTTACTGACGCCAATGTCAGCAAACCATGCATACAGGGTGGTGGGGCCTGAAGTCTGTGGCAGAACAACTGGACCAGTCTGGACTGGACAGACCTTAAGGGTCCCACATTGGGTCTTTGCTTGATCCTTGAATACCGGAACTGATAAATCCTTCAATGTTAAGTGATCAGAATTTGTAATATAGAGTAAAACATGAAAAATCACAATTGCTTATACTTTTTTTAAAGACCTGACGGTTTCATTTATTTCCTTCCCTGAAATAAAAAACAAGACGGAGCCAGATAATATCTCGCCGTTTACATCGTTTGTTTTGGATCTATAAATACTGTGACCGCCTCGGGTACAGTGCGAATGCAACAGATAGCTCTGTGTGGCACAACATTTGAATCGACCATCTGACTAATTACAGCAACGCACCATCAAATCCGGCTCCGGAGAACCTGTGAAGACCCCCGAACGTGGCCTTCCGGTCGGGAAGACGAAGCAAGCAGCCTCATTGATGCTGCCAGAAATAACAATTTCAATAATTTTCTATAATTCCCAGCATCCAAACAGAGCAGACCAAGTCAGGAAACAAAGCAGGGGGCCCGCCAAGCGCCGCCTCCAGAACACACGGAGGCCTACGAGAGCCTCCCCCGTCTAAAAACAGCCTCTGCAGCTGGCGGCCGCAGCGAGAGGCGTGAATTCAGCGCTCGCAGTCGCAGTTTACTCCCGATAAATGTATGGAATCAGGCTCTGGCTAAAAACTACAATTACAGGTGATATACAGATTGAAATCATAGGGGCCGCTTTTTTTTGTTGAGGAAAATTGTCCTAATGAGCGGTTTGGCGATTCGTGGGGTGGAAGAGAGGGAAGGCTGGTGCTGGAGGAGACTGTGAAAGACTTTTCTCTTCAAGTGTGTGTGTGTGTGTGTGTGTGTGTTGGGGAGGGGGGGTAAACAGCTGCACCTGCTGCCACAGCGCACACTGCCACAGTTAATGATATCGGATGATATCATTAGGCAAAGTGCTCATAAACAGATGTTGGAGGCGCTGCCTAAACAGTGTCAGCTGAGCCGGTTTGCATTTCTGTGAACATATTATTTATATAGGGCATTTAAGTTTGTTATGTTAATAACCCCCTCTGTTAGCATGCAGGATGTGGCACAGGAAGAATTAAACTGCGCTGCGGCAGAGAGTTAAAGTGCACCTCTGCGCCTCGGAGGCTGATCAGAGGTGTGAAGCTGACAGGAGTTCAGATGAGACTCGGCACATCAGGCTGGAGACGAGCCCGACACAGCTGAGTCTGATCCAAGATCACCTGAGCTCACACCACAACATCATCTCTCAGTCTTTTCATTGTAATCAACCTTGATTCGACAAGGAAATCATCTTATTTTTGCACACATTGGAGGCCAGATGCAATAAATACCCTGCTGGTTATTCCAGAGTACTGCAGGTTTGAGCTGCACCGGTTAAAGGTGCAGAGAGTTATCTGCAAAATGTCGGGTGTTTAAATTAAAAAGCATGCAATGATATCAAGGTTAGCATTAAAGGTTAAACATGTGATAATTTCAACATTAATATCGCAGCAAACAACTATTTGCTATATAAAGATATAATGGAGTCATGGCGTCCAGAAGAGAGAATGAAGTCACACACTGTGTTGTCATCTCAGCTTCTCTGTGTTTTTGTTTTGGTAGCCGGGCTGGCTCTCGTTCCTCCCCACGTCCGTTTTCAACATGGCGACCGGGTCAAAAACTTTCCCTACGTTCCACCACCCATCCTACCAAACTACTTAGAACACCAGGAAAAGATTCATTATGTTCCAATGCACAGTATGCCAAAAATACCAGGATGTCCTTCTACATCAGGGCCCATTTTGCAGTATTTTGTTTTTCAGGCTGTTCTGACCCACAATCCTCGGCGCATCGGAAAATACTTCACAACAACTGAGTCACTCAGAGAGCACAGACAGATGACAGAAGCCACAACAACAGCACATTTAAATAAGTCCTGCATATTTTCATAACTTATGTACAGACTCAGACGGACGTATGAGCAAGAGGGTCAATGTTTTGATGATGTAGTTTGTCTAAAAAGTCCAAAGCAACAAAACAGTCAATGAATAAAACTAATTCATCAGTGACAGAACATCATAAACTAAAGAGTAAACATCCAACACAGAATCTCTTACCGGACGTCTGGTTAACGTGGATGTGATGCACACAGCAGTGATGACTCTGAGCTCTGTGACAAGAAAACAGACAAAACAAACTTAAGTACTTGTGTCTTGTATTTTTACTACAAATGTTGCCAGTTGAGGACCTAACCCTTGGAAATGAACCTTTTATTTAGTGCCTTGCTCTGGGGGATTAAAGACCCTAACCCTGCCAGGGGTTCATACACATATCTGTAACAGGTGCTGCTTATTTGTCTCTTCTTCTCTCTCCACCTCTGGAGCACATCCAGGGTTTTATGTTTGAGTTTTGTGGAAGTGTTGGGTAAATGTACAGAAAAGGCAGATGGAAAGCTGTCGCTCACCTCAATTAAATCTGTGGTGCGCACAAACAGCCAAAAACAAAACACCTGTGGAAGCTCCCTGGAGTAGCACCACATAGCAAACTCCTTCTTCTTCTTCTTCTGCTGTTAAGTTCAAGGTGTAAGTGGCAACCCTACGTTTGAGGTGCACTACTGCCACCTTCTGCTTCGGAGTGGGGACACTAAATCCGTCCCATTAATCCTCTCACACTTACTAAAACTTCTTCACAAGCCCTTGTCGTTTGCTGTAAAGCTTTTAATGTGAAGGATCTACAGGAAGTGTTTGAAAAACACATTTTCACCTTGAGGAAGTAAACTGAGGAAACCAGGCATGATCACGTGTGTGTGCATGTAGATCTATTTTGAAAATATCGTCACACATGTACTCACACTTTTATTATTTTTTTGCTTAAATCTAAAAGTCCAGTTTGGCGCAAAGATAAAACAAAAATAAATGGCAACAAATTCAGGCAGAAAGTCGCAGCAACAGGCTCGGCCCACCTTGGAGGAGGAGAGCATCAAGCCTCACTTTTAAACAGCACTCATACACGTGTTAACAGATTTATGGAAAAGGTTAACCTCCTTGTGTTATTCCGCTCAGGCGCTGCCATTTTCCCACCCACCACCTCCTCCCCCCGACCTCCCTGGCTGGAAAAAGAAGAAGAGGGGGAACAGGCGCCCATTTCCCTGCCACCATTATGCTCATTTGTCCTGTCAAGAGAATGACAGGCCGGTTGACTCTTCCCCAGATACGACCATTAGGTAACGCTCTGTCATCTGACAGCGAGGCATTCTGCCGCTCCCTAAAAACCCCCTAATTATTTCCTTCGCCAGAGACAGGCGGCGGCGGGTAGGTAATTTTTAACCTTTCACGTGCACCTGGGGAACCCTCCTCCGGGGAGCCAAGGTGCCTGTGTGGCATTCAGTCATCAAAACATGACCTTTTATGGCCGTTCGGAGAGCAGTTGGCACCGGGTGCCACGCGCCGGCTAATGCTAATGTTGATGACTAATTTATGCATCAGCCGGCCGCATCTGCAGCAAGTTTGGGGTAGCAGCAATGTGTGATAGAGCAGTGAGGAGGGGGAAGGAGAGGAGGGCGGGGGGAGAGGAGAGCAAGCAGAGGTGAAAGGCATTTTGGGGGGAAAGGGGGTGGGGCTTTTGAGACACCCGGTAGCCTGACACGACAGGGAATTGAGGGGGCTAATTATGTTGCAGGGAATACATTCAGCGTGACCAGCGAGCCTTTTTAGAATTTGTCGAGCGCAATCTGACTAACGTGGCTGACCTTTACTTTTTTTTTTTGCCCAAATTGCGGGAGACCAGAGAGCATGCAAGATGTGTGCATATTCTATGACCTAATTGCCTTTTTTCTTGTGCGGCTAAATGCTGCACGGCACCTTTCCTCCCCGAGAACGAGGTGGAGGTCCAAAATCGCCTCGTCACTTGTGCATTTTAAAGCGTACAGCAGATGAAACAGCACATTTTACAGTATGTTTGCACTCACAGACGTGGAAAAAGTCCATGAAAAAGCATTTTAACACCAATTTCCTAATGTTTAATAGATGAGATTAATAACTTTTTAAACAAGGGTTACTTTAAAAACACGTTATTAAAGGGACAGTTCACCCCAAAATCAAAACTACATATTTCTCCTCTTCCTTGTAGTTCTGTTGATCATCTGCCACTCACATGTCTGTACGCTAAGTATGAAGCTACAGCTAGCAGACAGTTAGCTTAGCTTAGCACAGAGACTGGAAACAGAGGGAACCTGCTAGCCTTGCTCCCATTAAAGGCAACAAAGCCTGACTATGAGCTTCTCTAAAGATCACTAACTAATCTAAATGACAAAATATCAGTTAGTCACTGTTCCCAGCCAAGAAATAGTCCGACACATAACCACCATAAAACCATCTTTACAGGCACTTATAGGCAGGTTTTACACACAAAAAAAAGCATTAGCATTGAAAGTGAAGTCAAGATGTATTTTTAGCCAGCAGGAATGATATTCATGATGCAGTTGTGCACTTTCTCCATCTGTCTTTGGACTTAAAGAGACATTACAGTGTGCAAAAGCACACGTCTGCCCCTCGTGATCATGTTTATGTCCGCCGCTGAGAATATGGATGGGTGAGAAGGAGCGAGCGCCTCCTGCACTGTCAGCCTGAGAGCGATGAGGAAGGGGGTGACGGAGATGTGGGAGCATCAAATAAAAAAAGGCAGTGCCTCGGGCTTTACAGTTAGCTGGTATAAAACGCTGCATGTTCATAATCTTGCCCAAATTCTTGCGAGTCCATAAATTGTGATTATCATGAAGTGTTTGATGGCGGCGTTGGGCTGAAGATGAATTTTTCAAGAGGTAAACGGATCAAAAGTAAGTGATGGTGCAATTCTGCTTGAAAAACATAATTTGTATGAATCAGGCCGAGTGTGCGTTTGCAAACATGTCAGGCGTCCTCTGCTCTCTGCTTTCGTACATCCATCGTCAGCCAGCGGAAGAGAGAAAGATGCTGATGAACTCTTTGTTTAGACGTTTCAGGAAATTATCTTATTTTGCCTGGGAAGCGTGGTGATTTTTTTTTCTTCTTCTCCCCCTCTCGTCTGTTGCAGTTTCTCAAGTTGTGGAGAAAGGTCGTGGCAAAGTGTTTCCCTCGGAGCAACGCAGCGCAATAAAACACAAGTAAACACAAAGCAAGACGGATACAAGCTTGTGCGGCCATTAGTGATTTATACGCCGTTCCTAATCCCTTGCTCAGGCCGCCCTGCTGCCATTAAGCTTCGAAATTACATGTTCTATCAAGAGCAGCCGCTCTCACCTGAGTATTGGATTACTGAAATAAAATATGAATAATTAATACTGAGAAATAGCTTCCTGGCAACAGGAATGGCTGCAGTTTAATAATGAGCATTATGTTTCTTTTTTCTCTCCTCCTCCGGTGCCGTTTGATCTTCTTCTACCAGGGGAGTCGCTGCATCTTCTTCTTCGTTGGTTCTTCCTTGGCTGGGTTGACTCCCCTTGGCCACTGGTGGCGAGAGACCTGCCTCATTCTTCCTCCTCCTCCTCCTCCTCCTCTTCATCTCGTTCTTTAATAAGCTGCCGTTCAATAAATTAGAAAATACCCACCCAGGGGTGATCAGACGGCCCCAAACCCTTGTCATCTGTCTCTCGGCGCTGCCAGGCGAACGAGAGCAAGGGAGGGAAGGAGAAGAAGAGGGGAGGACGGCCAGGATTTCTTCTTCTTCCTCTCCCTGGCTCGGTATTCTGTCAGAGGTGAGAGGGAGGAAGAGCTAGAAGAACAGGCTCGTTTTCGCCCTGCCAGACAACCGAAGGCGATCCGCCATTTGCTTCAAAAAAAGACCATACATCCATATTTATTTAATGCGGCGGGAGAATACATAAGGAGGAGAGGAAGGAAGGGAAGGAGACAGAGAGAAAAAAAAAAACTTTGCTACATATGGAGTGCTTCTTACAACTAATCAGCAGACTGTTGGTGATTGGGGCCGCGGGCGCCAGGTTGGCTCAAACCGGAGTTAGCACAGTGCCCAGGTCTTTGCTGCAGGCTGCACAGGTTGGCCTCAACTCTGCTGGGGAGCAGATGGCGAGCCAAAGCTTGTAGTCACACTTACCTTCCCCACTAAATCCCTAATCCCTCCGTGGACGCTCCTCCAAGGCAGGTTTTTGGAGGCAGAAATAGGGGTTACAATCTGGACCGGCACGACGCTTGCCAAAACACTCACAACACAGAAATGCAAATTAACTTATTTGTGTTGTCCGCCGGCCAAGGCGCCGCTTCTTTTGCGAGTAATTAAGATACCTTGAAAAATATTTGTAAAAGATCAATAATTTGAGATGGACAAGTAACAATGCAGATAAAGAGAGTGGAAGAATACGCGAGGGGTGTGGACGTGGTGTTATAGCTCTTTATTTTTGTTTTTGTTTTATTAAACACGCAGCCCTCCTCTCCATCTGCATCACCAGAAACTAGTCCCTCAGGTGCTGGTGGCGTCGACCCTCTGAGGCGTTTGATTACCTCTAATAACTCGGCCATTACAGCCACTGGAAACTGGATGTCGAACACGTATGATTTCTAAAGGATGTCCCTTTAAAGCCGCACACACACAAAAAAACAAACAGCAAAAGAAGAAGAAAAAAAACAACAAACAAGCGCCCCCTGAATCAGTAACTGTTAGAGGAGGCGTAGGAGCCTTGGTGACACCTTTCAGCTGCGCTTGTTGGCTGGTGCTTAAGCTATGCGCTAACACACACACACACACACACACACACACACACACACACACACACACACACACACACACACAGTTATTAGCCTGGTGTCAGCAGCACTAAATGGGCTGCAGATGTTAAAGCACTGTTTTAGATACAGTGGCAGAATAACTGAATCCAGACAAACACGTCGATCGGTGAGGATCGTCGACCACATCGTGTAGGTTTGACTTGTCTTCGTGTCATCTTGTCTCTAACGTTTGTGTTTAAAACAGAGTCGGAGGAGGTTTTTTTAAAGACATGCAGGAGCTTTTAGTTCAATATTCTCGTCTCACACAGGTCTTCTCTGCATTAATTAATCTGTAGATTGAGTAATTTTATTTTTATCTAGAGTATATTCTGTAAACTCAAGTTATTTCTGTAAGTTTGAATGCAGTTTAGGGTGTTTTAGTGAAACAATTGTGTCCATTCCAGTTAATTGTTGAAAACAGCTGATTTCACTCACAAATAAGGGGAATCTTCTCACTGTATTGTTTTTTTTAGGTTGAATAACTTTATTGGGAACGTACTAATTACACTGGTCTGCTCTGTTGTCTGCATTAAAAACATGGAAAATGTCCAAAAGCTCCTGCTATTCTGAATGTTTTGGCCTTTGCCAATGCTTTGCACCACCTAGGAGTGAAATTATCAGATTTATTACTACTCTGGTTGAGCTTCATGTTTTTTTTAAAATAGCAAACATGGATATCTTCCTCATGCCACACGACAGGATCAGTTTAATTTACCTGTGAAGGTAAAATTCAAAGAAATAAAAGTGATTAAATGTGATTAATAAAATAAATCAAAGCCTCAGTGGTGTTTTTTTCTTGCTGTTAGCGCCCTTGCTAGCTAAATTCACAAGATAGCATGCTAGCAAGAGAAATAAAAGAAAAGAAGAAAGAAATCTGAAGAGATCTGGAGCCTGTTGAGTCGGATTAATTTAGTTGCATTTTGGAGCCTGAACTGGTGTAAAAACAGCATCAAAAATATTAAAAACTTGGATTTAGCTCTTGTTTTGTATTAAACTGTGTCAGAGACGGGTTACCCCTTTGTTTACGTTTGGATTTGGGATTCTATTTTTAAAATGTAGGATGCACAAAAAACAAACTGGTGTCACGTCCCCCCTCCAGCAGCACTTGTACAGTAAGCCTGACAGAGTCTGAGAGGCCTCTGGGACCAGCCAGGCGGATCAAACGACCTCCCCAGTATCCGACCAGATGTCCCGACTGGGACGGGTTCAGATGGTCCCAGCGAGAGGCGAGGGAAAGGTCAGAGTCACACAGTGGGTTAAACTGGACCCATCACGAAACTGGCTCCGGCCGCAGGTTCGCGCCGCACTGCCCCGCTCATCGGCAGGGATTATTTCAATTAAGGCTCAAGCTGGCTGAACGCGGGATTACAACAGGGTTTAGAGTGGCAGGACACATCTGAACACAGCACATGGTCAGACTGCAGCTCACAGGGATTATGTGGCTGAAATATGACAGACAGGGCGTCATAATTACTATTCATACAGGCCAACAAGTCATTTTCTATAAAAACACTTTAAAAGAATATTTTTGTTGGTTGTGTACGGAGACGTTTCACTTTATATCGGTCAGTTAAATGAAATATTATTTTATTTACACCCTTATTTAGTTATAGGACCCCAACATTTTACTGACTCGCTGGTGATTTTAACTGTTCTCAGTTTAGCTGATGGGTATTTTTAAGATTTTCATATTTAATTTGATTTTTTTGTCTATTTATTTTGAAAAATGCAGGCCTGTCCTTAAAGTTAGAGCTTTTCATTTATTTTGTGTGAAAAATTAATTTCTATTAGTATATATTATTTATTCACAGAAGAATTGGGATTATCTGGCTTTTTTAATTCAAGATTCATTTTTCTTGCAAAAATATTAAAAGTGCACTGAAAATTAGTTTTTTAAAATCTGACCCAACCAACCGGTTCAATTAATCATTTAACATCCAGTTTTTTCCTTTTATTTTATAAATGTTGAATTTTATTTCAGTTCACAAAACATTTTCGCACTATTTGTAACCCTGCATACAATTTGACCCGTGTATAGAGTTAGCAATGATACAGTTTAGCCTCGTCCTTGTTTTAGCTGCATGTTCTGTATTTGGCATTATGAGTAATTACATTAAGAGCTGGTGGAAACATAATAAAGTGGATTATTGATTATTATAAGTAACTTTAAGGTTGTTGAAATCATCTTGTTCCACTCTGACGGACAGTATCGTCATGTTGGTCCAACTCTTTATTGAAGCTATGCAATGTTTACGGAATGTTTAAACATGGAATCACAATTCATGTCTTTTTCATCATTTATATATATTTGGCCCATAATTCAGTCCAACATATTTGGTTTAAGTACAGTTCTGCAGGTTTGAACAAACAATATTTGGCACTTTTGTCCAATGTGACACTTTCAGGACACTTTGACTTGTGGACAAGAGGAGCTGCAGACCAAACCACCAACACTACTACTACTAATGGCTGACCTGCCCTATCTAATTCATTTTAAGACATGTGAAGTTGACGCCTCTGTGGAGGATACAAAAGAGAAACATACTCCTGCAGGAATCAATAAAACATTACATAACTCTTATAAAATGTGAATTACGTCTTAAAATCTCTAAAACGAGGAAAAGAGGAGCTCCTCCTGGAGGAATAATTACCTCCCAATCTCTTTGCTATTCATAGACGTGCTGCTGTTATGAGAGATTAAAAAAAGAGGGTAAAAGGTGGTATTACAGACTGAGTGAAGAACATCGAGGTAAAACCAGCCAATGAGACACTATTAGCCTCTGCCCCCTGTGCTGTATGCGTGGCATGATTTGGACATGAATAGCATTACGGCCCGACTGCCTTTAGCATTCAGGGCGGCGAGCGGCGACTCGGTCTGGCATTTCACCTGCGGACGGTCTGGATTGATTGAGATGCGGCGAAGACTCACCTAATTGGCCCCAGAGTCGGCCCTAATTCCTGATTCTCAGGGAGGTCCACATTTCAAAGCAGCGCCCCGATCAATTAATGGGCCGGTAATGTGTCTCATTTTCATACGGGGCGAAAGTCTTAGGTTGGGAAAATCAGATATTGGCCACCTTCGACTCAGCAAGACGAGAATCATTGGAGTTGTGTGAAGGGGAATTCGATATGATGCTCAGCTGCTCGGAGCAGCAGCGCACAATATGAGAATTTCAGGAATTTAAAAAGTGGCTCTGTGTTGCTTCGGTTTGAAACTTTCAAGGGAAAAACTGTAAAGTTTTCAGGTAACCAATCAATCAATAAATATTATCTGTGAATCCAAAGTATGTATAGATCTGCACTGCTCCTTCATTACCATAAACACACACATATGCTATAGATAGTACACTAATTACAATGTGTAACTCACACTGCAGGCTAGATTATATACAGAATTGGTTAGTCTGCCTCTGATTGGCTGGCACTCCCTCTGGGCTTTTTCTGTTGGTTGGTTTGGTTTGGTTGATGAGGAGTGGGATTAGTTGGGGTTTGAATGTAAGAATATTAGGGCAAGCCATTCAGAGTACGGTGGATCAATCCTTCCATCCTGGAAAGAAAATATCTTGCCCCACAGGCCACAGGTTAGCATTAGCCTATCTGTGTTATTTGCAGATTACACAGTTAATCTCTATTTTGTTGCTAACAGGGCTGATTGAAACACTAGCTAACAAGCAGATGCAAGCATTAGCCTCACCTGTGTGATTTCAAGCCAAATGCTATCTTGTTGCTAACCGAAGTTAGCATTAGCATAATGTGTGTAAGCTAGCAATCTCTATCTTGCTGCTAACGCAACTGATTGGAACACTAGCTAACATGTTGGAAGTAGCATTAGTCTAATCTGGTAATTTACAGCGAACAGTCGATATCTTTCTGCTAATCAGATTAGTATGGGGGGCAACACATAGAAGATAGCATTAGGCTAACCTGGAAAATTCACCATCTGCTAATCTGATTAGTAGCATTAGCACTAGCATTAGGCTGTGTATGAATGATGTAAATGTATTTGTAGCTATTTAAATTATTAACTTGCATGAATAACTTAAATAACTTATGTTACACAACAACGTGTATCCGGTTTCTTAATGTTTTTGTAGCGTTTATTTCAGCTAGCTCTCTGTTTTCTCCATGATGCAGCCTGACATGATCGAGGTTGTAATAAAACTCAGAAGTGTAACAGACATGCTAGCAGCATTTCTCTGCTCTCCAAATCAGCCTCTGACAGCCGTGACAACGCTGCACTTTAAGGTAGAGCAAGGTAGGCCTGCTGTTTTCTCAGCAGCAGACTGTTTGAAATATGAATGAGCAGCCAGTCTATACATCATGTTAGCTGACATGTCGTATTAAAATTTATGAATGACTTCATCAAAAAGCACTTTCTGCCAGACAGATTTGCCCTGACATCAGAGTTACATGGCTGGTTGGTGCCTCAGATAAATGTGTGTGCGTGTGAATGGCTAAGTGTGAAATTATGTGTAGTGCGAGCTGGAATACCAGTGTGTGACTTTAGTACACGCCGTGTGCTTGAATTCAGTGATTCTGCAGCTTCTAAAGATTTTTTTTAAAAAGATTTTTGCCTCTAATTAAATTTTGAGAATTTAAAACCACACATTAGTGAACAAATATTAGGTTTAAATCAGGTTGGATGAAACTGTGCTATAAAAAAACATTACAATACCTATAATATTTATATTTTCAAGGCCTTAAATTCACATAATCAAGATTTTTTAAGCAGTTAATTTTGATAAAACAAGATATGTGCTTCAAATTTAACCCCCAAAAAGCTGCATGAATTATATTTTTCTCGGGAAACGGGATCAAAACAAACAAATTAAAGCTGCTAAAAGTGAACAAAACCCAACATGAAATCACTGAACAACTAGTTAATGATTGAAAGTGACAGTGAAAGTGTGCGACTGTGTGTGTCCTGCCACCATCCCCTCTTCAGTCTTTGGGTTATGAAATAATACCTGTCATCTGCCGACTGCTGAACCCTGAAAAAGGGGCAGGTTTTCCAGGTCAGCCTGCCATCTGTCAGCGCAGCCCTCTCCTGTTCCCGCACATTAGCACCTGATTGGCTGGAACCGGGCTGGGGTGGGCGGGGCCACCCGCGGGCCGCCCGCCAGGACCCAGCGGAGGCAGTCACATGCGGACACACGAACGGTGGCAGACTGACTGAAAGAGACAACATGCACACGTGCTCACGCTGTGCACACCTACAAGTGTATGGGCCGCACACACATGAGCATGGACACACATACAGACAAAATTCATGGAAATTAGAAACTTTTTCAATATATATATATATATATATATATATATATATTTGCATGTAGAAAGCAGAAAAATCACAAGATGAAAAACGTTTCTGATACTGGATTTAAATGTTTTAGCAAATTAACACAAATAAATCAATATTTTAACCATATTTTATAACCACATATGATTGCACTCCAATTCACAATCATACAGACACACACAATTGTGACAAAATAAATAATTTACTACATTTAGGAACAAACACCCATAAAATTCTATCATCTACCACACAAACAGTGCAGTGGCCTTTGGCTAGTCCCCTGCTGACTGGGAAGGGTCTATTTCAGTTTAAGGGTCCATAACCGTTAGCAACCCTGTCTCCTAAAAATTATATTTACATATTGATATATGTAACGTATCAGTGAAATGTTCAACATCATATATATCCACAATCTGCCGCTGCGACGAAAGCATTATTCAACCTGTTGTGTTTAGGCACCAGCAGCACTTGGCTAACAATCTGCGGTGCATAGCGACGTATTAATATGTAACCAAAACTACAACGTTTACTCCACCCTGACCTCCTCCACACGTCATAAATGTGGAAATTTTCCTAAATTTCATGAAAAGTTTGGTTTGAATCTGTGGTTTTGTATCCACAAAGCTGAATTTTTGACTTTTTAAAAATGTATTTAAGCTTCGCAGTATCAGGCCAGTCTGTGAAATAGGATTGGTGTACATATAACCACTGACAGTCAGCACAAGTTAAATTAGTTCCTTATATTAACACATAAAATCACAATCTTTCCCCCAACCTTAAGTAATCCTGCAGATCAGCACAGCCGGATCCAAACCCGGGATCCTGTACACAGTTGTTGGACTGACAAGTGGAGATACTGTGGATGCAGAAACACCTCGACTCTGATCAACAAAGATGGAGGTTAGATGCTTGTTAGCTGCACAAATTATTATTTTCTAATGCATTTAAAAAGCAGGAGCTCCATCCATTTCCTCCCTCCCTCCCTCCCTCTCTCTCTCTGTAGTTCAGCTGTCTGGTCAATGGGACCGGGGCAACTAGCCAAGCATGTACAGCCAAGCCTCCCTCCTCCTCCTCCACCTCCCCCCTTCCTCTCCCATCCAGACGGCCTCCTGTTCAGCTGTGCCACTCGCCGCAGGTTCCAGCCAGGTCAGATGTTCAACACGAGCGACAACGTGTTCGCTCCTCACCGCTGTTAACAGGCGTTAACGGTCCAGTGCTGATCATTTCTCAGCAGACAGTGAAGTAAAGTTCAGGTGGGAGAAGCTTCTCAACACAAAATCTGTCAAACAAAACCCAAACTGATAAAGTCCTGCTCATGAAGCATTCATGTTCCCTGCTGAATATTCACAATATTTCTGATCAGTTTTTTTTAATCAGAATTACGAATTTTGTTTTAATTTTCCAAATTAAAGATAGAATTTCTCTTTTTCTCTTCATCATTCTCTTTTCTTTTTCTGCAACTTGTTGAACTTGCACAACGTCACAAATATATCTTTTTAAAAAAATCTTTTTATGTCTTGGAAAATCAAGAACCAGGTCGTTTTAGACTTAATTTTAAAAAAAGATTTAGCACGACAGATCTCCTAACATGCAACCTTGCAGGGTATGGGTCATTTCAATAGAGGGGTTTTTAATAGAAGTGTTAAAAGACACAGAAAAATAACAGCTTCGGAGGTAACAATCAATAAACAAACACTAGTTCTACTGGAGGATTTCACTCACTGATGAAGATCGTGAGATGCAGCCGAAGAAAAGCTAACAAGTTGAGTTAAAAGTACGTTTAAGTTAACGTAGTTGTATTTAAACTTCAAAGAATAAATACGTTTTGCCTATTTTTAACTGTACGTTCTGTTTTTTGTTTCACTAATTTCGCACATTTTGTTTTTGCTACCTTGATTTTCTCCTGAATAGTTAGATTATTGTTATTAGTTAGTTTTTTTTTTGTAATTGACAAAGATAGTTTAAGATAGATTTCACATAAATTTTAAAAAATGCCAGATCAAGATACATAATTTCGTCGTCCATTTACATTTGAAAATCACCAGACAAACGTGTTTTGCAGCAGCTAGCTAACATCTGCAGCAGCTAGCTAACATCTGCCACAAGTAGCTAATGTTCCCTACAATAAATGTGGATTCATAATGGCTTAAAGCACAGTGTGCTGAATGTGGTGAAATCCTGTCACACCCGATGTGTTCTTTTCCATTTTTTGGTCATGTTATATATATTTTTTTGTCATTTATTTGGGAAGGTGGTCCTCAGAATGTGTTTGACAATCACAAATGTGCCTTAAGTTACAAAACGTTGAGACCCCCATGCTCTACTGTACATCCAGTGTTGTGCACGAGATCCATAAAAGTCACTTAAAGACACTTAAAACCTCACGTAGCTCTATAAATATGAGAAAATACCACTTCCTCTGCGACTTTAGCAATGAAAATCACACTACATGACACCAACTTCAAGCTAATGGAGAGCAAATCTCATCCAACATGCATTCCTCGTGACACACATACTGTACATTCTGTCTCACACACACACACACACTGCAGACGTGGCCTGTGTGCCGGAGTCAAAAGGTGCAGGGCTGCCGTGCTCGCCGCCCAGGTGCAGAGCAGATAGGGTTGCAGCGCGTAAACGGCTAATTTCGGCACGGCTGTGGGAACGCCAGCTGCCTCCGTATTTCTCAAAATCTGAAATTGTTTTGGATTCGCGCGCCAGCAGAAGGACTCGACATGCAAGAGTGAAAGCAGCTCGTTTCCCGTGTCTTCCCACGTCAATAAAATAACTGCTCTGCACCGCGGCAAAGCCTAACTTCTGTTCTGCAGCCTCCCCTCCTCACCCCCCGCCGTCCCCCTCTCCTCCTCCCCATGTTTGATAGATGATACCAAATGTATTTGAGCTTCATCAAAGCAGGAGGACTCAGGCAGAAAATATGCATATGTTTGACCATTAAAGCCTCACACAATATTGACTGTACTTTTGCAGGAAAGTCAAACGGTTTCCGTGCATTTCCGCTCAATGTATGCAACCTTTAAACCTTCTGCACACTTGTTTCTGCAAATGAGATCGCTGGCAGTTAAAAGTCTTAATGAGCTGCACTTCTCCTCACAGTCCCTGCAACCTTTAAACCTCTCCAAACTCGCTTTTGTTCGGCTGCTGCAAACGTGCTCTTGGAGCTCATTTCCAAAAGACTGTGGTGGTTTTTTGTTTTTTTTGGAAAACACAATGATCATTAGGGTTTAACAGATACAGCGAATCAGGGTTAAAGGGCTTCTTTTGTTAAAAAATCTGCACCAATGTATTTCAAAAGTTTGGAAAATGTATATTTGTTTAACTTCGTTTGAAAAAACACTACTGTACAGGTCCAAATTATAAAGAATGTTTGGTTACTGATCAAAATTAAGAAATCAAATTTTAATTTTTTAATACTATATTATGTGTTTTTCTATATTTTGCCCTAATATTTTACTAGTAATGGATTACTAGTTTTTTACATTTCAGAATAATTATGTACAGTACATATATATTGTAATATATATTTGTATTTCCATATATTTTTCCACTTTAATTATTTACAATTTAATGTAAATTTTGTATTTAATGTATATTTTAATGTGATCATGGTCGTGTCATTATTTGTTGTGCACTTTTATTTGTATTGTATTGTATTGTATTCATTATTAAAAAAAACAACATATTTCTTATATTTTTGGTAATGTAACAAACTTTTGTAATCTTAAAAACAGAAAAAAGTGCAATAAAAATAATTAAAAAAAAAAAATCCTATTAGCTGCCACATATAAATAAATGAATATTACATGTTTTTCATACAATAACCCTTTTGCACCAAATCTGAATCCCGTGCTGTCGTGTTAATCGCCAAAGCTCACATGGAAACTTGTTGAAACGCGGCTAACTCAACAGCACAACAGATGCGTCAACATTCAACACTGTCGATGACACCGCGTGGCTGCGCAAACACAAGCCGACTGTCGATGTCGTCTCTGTGGCAGCTTGTGAATTTTTAGCGGGCAGATGTTCTCCGTCAGGCGTCGGGCCGACCTGCGAGACGAGATGAAACAGTTTGGACGCCGCCTGACCTGCGGAGGGAAAGGGGCTGCGAAGGAGGACGGCTCGTCCCGCCGGCCCTCGGGAAGATTTGGGTTGTAGACGGATGGATGTGGACTGAGATCAGCAGAATGGCATCTGCTTTACACGCCCACACACACACACACACACTGCTGAGATATTAGCATTCAGAGCAGAGCTGCAACTGAGCAGCTTTTCTGTGTATTTGTTCTTTTTTTTTAAGCAACTAGGGAGCAAAATCACTTCACTTCACCCTGTAAATTCCCCTTAACCTCGAAGCCTCTTTGACTCGTCAGTAGTTCCATCATTATAATCTCAGATTGTTCAACGACGCCCTGTTCAAACCTTATTTGATGTTAAAAACTGTGATAAATACATCAAGCACCCCGAAGGAAAGTACTGTGCCCGAGATGCTCAGTATACATGCAACATAAAGATGCTTCACCCCAAAATCAAACCTCCACATGTCTCCTCTTCCTGTAGTTCTATTGATCATCTAGATAGTTTTGGTTTTGGAGATATCAGCTGTAGAGATGTCTGCCTTCTCTCCAATATAATGGAACTAGATGGAACTTCACTTGTGGAG
>JBBPCS010000878.1:8331989-8354778 GCA_037974645.1 Hollardia meadi | reverse complement strand
AAATCATGACCCGGTTACTCAAGATAATCCACAGACCTTGTTGTGAGCAGTTTCATGGAGGAACTACTTTCTTTCTGCATCACCCCTAAATAAAGATGGCCGCCGCATCTCCACTTCCTCCCACTGTACAAAAATGAAGCCAAAATATGCCGGATAGGAGCGCTGCCATCTTCCCTAATTAAAACCAAACTGATCAGAAAAATGAACACTAGAACAAACATCAGCGTGATAAGGACTACCTAAAAGCATTAGCAAGCACAGCAGCAACGGCAGCATTAAGAGAAAACAATAATGTTTTGAGCACTACAGAATTACAGGTATGAAGAAAAATATGTATTTTTGACTTTGGGGGTCTGTCCCTTTAAGCAGAATAAAACAAAGGGGAGTTACTAATCTGGAAAGATACAGCAACATATGAATTCACAGCCTGATTTGGTTTGGTCTAAGACAATGACTCCATTAGAATTGCATTATGGGAAATGTAGGTTCCAGTGTTTTAAGAAAAGCGTGGGACGTGTTGAACGCGATGTCGATGTTCTTGACCCCTGAACTTGTCCATGACGTAACTTTCAGACGAGAGGAAACATGTTCATCCACATTGATTGAAGTCATGAATACAGCAGTGTATCCTGTATCTGCTCGCCTCAACGTGCACTTTAAGACTTTAAGGAATAAATTTCAGGGATTGAAGTCCCTCCTCAACTAATTTAAACCCCAAATTTCCCCTTAAAGACATATTTTGACACATTTTTTCCTGTATGTTTTGTATCTGCTTGTTCCCGCTCATGTTCTTTGCTTACATTGACTGAAATATTCAATCCAAACACGCCGTGTTTTGTTTTTGGCTACACCCTGACATGCTGCTATCTTCTGGAACTTTGCGATATAAGTTGGAAATTCAAACTATCTTCTGTATGTTATTTAAATAAAGGTTTAGAGGGGCTTTAAGGTATAAAGTTAAGGGATTCTGTGACCAACTTCAACCCTGATTTCAATCTCAAATTTCCCACGAACCTTCAAAAGCACAGATGAGATAGTGATGGACACTTCAGGGACCGCAGGTAAATTCAGTCACCGGTTGGCAGAGCATTTAACACCCAGCTCCTCTATATCTTAAAGGTGTGAACAGGTCTTCAGGTGATAATTGCCCCCCCTCTCCCTCCCTGAAAATACAGATGAACTCGTCCTTCGTTTTCTTTCCCACCAATTAGAGATGTCTGTGGTGGCAGAGCGCCACATTGCACTCTTGGACCCTCGTCAACGGGGTGATGAGGCGATTCTCTGCTCGTGTGAAACGGTGCTGGCAGTCTCCGCCGCTCACATTCATTCATTCGCTCAACCCCGCCCCCGTTTTTTTTGGTTTTTTTGCGGTTTTCCTCCCCCGGCGATGCAGACGGCACAATAGTCTCACTGAGCGGTGACGATTAACACATAAAAGCAACACGGGGAATCTCGCTGCTAGATACTAGCGCACATGAGAGGGCAAAGCATTCATGCCATGCCAAGAAGTTCAGTGGGAGCCGCCCTCTATCTGATTGGTGATCTTTTGTTTTGGCGTTTCGGGGGAACGTGCCCAATCAGATTACAGAGAGGGAGGCAAGGGCGAGACGACAATCGCCGTTTTCTATTTACTCCGTTTCTATCTGCAGACGGCTTCACTTAAGGCGGCAGTCAAAACGTCTCAACTTTTACTCCCCCCCCCCTCCCCTTCTCCTCAGTTTGCACAGTAGTCTTCAGACACTAAAGCTGGATTGGATTAAAATTTGAGCACAATCAGATATTCCTGTGAGCTTCAGGGTTTTAATCTGAAACTTGTGACAGGTAATCTCAGGGAGCTATTTAAGATGCAGAATGAAGACAAATGAAGCTTAAATTAAGTCTTTTGATAAAATGAGAGCACATTTCGGGGGGAGGGGGGCATTCTGGAGATAATCTGTACGGATCTCATTTTTAAAAAGCAGCAGATTATAAGGGCTCCACTTTGCTTATCTTAATCTGTGTTTACATCATTACATGATACTTTATGACAAATCTGTTCGTTCAGAAATATGTAATTTTCACTATCTTAAGTCCATGTCAACTCTTCTACATCTTTCTTTGCCGTTTCACTTTTAGCTAATGGAGTTAGTCAGTGTGGGCAGCCATGGCAACACAGACCTACAACATCCTAACAGTCCTTCACAGGAACGGGAACCTGCAACGACCAAAAAGGTCACCTCGAAAGGAATCAGCGAACGTCTATACGGGATATTCACTCAGAAAATAAAATGAAAAATACATCTTTCAAGTTCTGACCCTTGACTTAATATACGAAAGCTACAGTAAATATATAGAAAAATATAAATAGAGCATAAATGTTCCAATGCAGACCATTTCAGTTCTACATCTTGGAAAAGAAAAAATCAATTTGTGTAATAATTTAAGATGAACTCTTAAAACATCCCTTTAATTCAGGGCACCACGAAAATACACTGGCTCGGGACAGGATTTAATCACATTTAACACACTAATTTTCGACTTAGCATCACTATTTTCCATCGTGTATCCAAAGTTATTGTGGTCAGAGTCATATTTCCTCACCACACGCTTTTGAAGATCACTTTTTCCATTTCAAAAACCTTTTTTTTTCTGCGACTGCATCCGAGGGAAGGTTAGCTAGCTGTGGCAGACGTTAGCTAGTAGTGGCGGGTTTGTCTGGTGATATTTAAACATAAAATTATTAATTTGATGTTATTTTATTTCTGTGATTTCTTGGAGTCATTTAGATATAAAAATAAAAATAGCTAGCTTTGAACAATCTTACCATTTGCAGTACCGATGCCTCCGCGGCCCGCTGGTAGAGAATATCTTCTCCAGACCTGTTTATACTGCAGAAAAACACAACAAGGCCAGATATAAGCAATAAATACACATCATCATTAACTGTAGGGCCAGAAGAGACTGAAAAACTCGACGTGGGTTTCCTCTGTTTCATTCTAAGTAAGTTAAATTTGGTAAAGACTTGAGTTTCAGTTAAAAAATGGTCGGTGGATTCGATTTCTGGCTGCAGATTCTGTCTTTAAAGACTTTATTTGACCTTTTTTGTGCTTCATGTCTGAGCAGTGAAAGCAGCTTTGACGCGACTGTATTGTCCATTTTCTGGACCAGCGGTGGTTCTTGGAAAGTTTCCAGTCCGGCTCGGTCTCCGTCTGCTTTGATCCGAGTTTCAGTTGTGGTGTAAACTGGACGGCAGGTGAGTAAGATGCTAAACTTCTCCATCAATATTATTGAAATATAGCATTTCCAGCCCTGTTTGTCAGGTTTATTTATCATTATTTTAATCTTTTACTATATAGACATAATAATAATTCTGTTGAGTGAATCACGGACCTAAAGGTGGCACCAACACTTTCACTGTTATATCATGAATATGTCAGAATTACTTACAGTATGTGGCTCTAAACTGAGATATAGACAGTGAGCAGGCAGCGCATGTGACAGATACACTGTATATATTTGTCATTGTGCGCGTACATTATGTATGCTGATGGATCATTATACTAATAGTGTCACAGTGGTAATGACCTCATTAGCATATTGTATTGAGACATGTTTTAAACTGATAAAAAAGATTGCATTTAATCAGTCTTAAAGATATATTTTGTTTATTTATCACTTTATTTGATATATTATAGGAATCTATAGCCTATCCAGCTACACGTGCCAGACATTATGCTAATACACTATAATATAGACTGTATGCAGATATATTTCTGTATTTGCAGTTTATGATGATGACAATATTTCAAAGATACACAGATGGGGTTATGTGATAGAGCAGGATGTATAGGATCAAATATGATTTTGTAGCTTCCAGTGTTGTTTGAAGCACAAAAGTTGTGACTTTAAATGATTTAAAAATAAGTGAAGACGTTGTTTTTTTTCCCCCTCTGCAGATTTTCAGATTGTGCAGACAGCGATTGATGATCCTTAATGTCTCAGCACAAAGATTACAAAGTGACTCAGACCTTCTGTTGCTTTTGGATATTTTGATCCACCAGTTAAACTTTCTGCAGACCGTCACTTATCTTAGAAAAAATAAAAAAAATCAATATGAATAATCATTTTCTGACATGCTGGATATGATTGATGATCCCGTTTTTCTTTCATATTGTGTATTGTTCATATTTTAAGTTTGGAAAAGAAACTTTGGGTGTATTAAATGATCAAGTGAAAAATGGCACAAAATACTGATTATCAGCATCTTCAGTCCTACGACGAGACTTCCAGCAAGTGCCGAAAGGGAAAGAGCCGCCCGCCTCCACCGTGTCACTATGTCACACCACAGAGTACATATTACACAGGTCTGTTTATTCTGTTTTACTCTCTGGGATTTAAACACAGCTTTAACCTGACGTCTATATGAAATCTGCAGCTCAAAAAACCCCCATTAAACCCAGTATGTGTTGTGACAAAAGGTGGAGAAAAAAGGAATTTTAAATTAATTAATAAACAGGCTGAAGGAGTTTGTGGTAATTAATGCTGTTTCCTCTTCTGCAGTATTTACATTCTGATGGTCTAACAGGACAATTAGGGATTTGGGAATACTGTCCAGAGCAGATTTGGCTGTCAGGAAGAGTGTGTGTGTGTGTATGTGTGTACATTTCAGTTTTTTTAAAAGGTCAAATGTCGAATGTGACGACATTTTAAAGAAAAATTTCACACTTATATTTTAGCTGCGTCATGATTCTTAAATCAGATGAGATTATATATTTAATTTTGAATCGATAAATCACCCTCTAAAAAAACTTTTGAACTGGGAACAAGTTTGACAGGAGAAGAGACGAAGAGGACGATGAAGTCATTCAACTTACAGATGAGATTCACTTTTCCACAAATGTAAATAAACATTCCCAAAATCAGGAATCAAAGCAGCGAATTAACTGAAAATAAACTAAGCGTGATAAAGAGGAGGGGCGCCAGGAAATAAAATATTATGTAGCGTGAAAACACAGAGATATTTAAAGAATAAAAATATTTTATACACTTAAATTCAGATATTTTAACTGCATATATCTACATATAAACTTAACAACACGCAAGTGCATTTTTATTGATGTGAAATAATCTGTGTGCTGATTTCCTTTGATTTAGGAAAAACTAGGATTATTTATGGCTGCACATACATGTTTGTAAATATTTTGGTTTAATTTTGATATTAAAACACTTAATTAGAAAACACATTTAATGGATATTCTACACAAGAGCACTAAACTATTTGCTTCTTATAAAAAGCTTCTTTATTAGATTTCAACCAAAATGAGCTTTTGTGATGGTGAAAACAATGTTTTATTTGTTGTTAAATTTGATCAAATATTCACAGTTAACACCAGAATTTTCTCCTCATTACAGAAGAAAAGCCTTTGATATTTCATTTAGACCATCACAGGACACTAAAACTCTCCACTGAAACCAGTCTGGGGAAATTATTTAAGAGTTGGACGCACTTTAAAGCTGCAGAATAACAGTGAAACTCTTTATTCATTCATCACTGTTTGTTTACTAAAAACCACTAAAAATCTAATCAGACAGTGTGGATTTTTTCCCGTCTTGCTGCGGCGCCAGAGAATCCTCCTTTGTGTCGGATGTTTAGGAAATAAATCAGCATCGGTCAGTTGTGAGAAGAGAGGCTGAGCAGTGTTTGGAGGCTGAGAGACGGATTTCAAACTGTAGGGTGCAGCAGTCGTCTTTCAAACAGGACGAGCTGGAGGCAGCCGAGGAGAGCGGAGAGCAGGAGGTGGAGGAGCACATCGAGGCCTGAACGCAAGAACCGCAAAGAAGAAGAAGAAGAGGAGGAGGAGGAGGAGGAGGGAGGGGTGATGTGTAATTACAGACCACATACCAACACCGCGTCGTAATTTACATTACTGTCGTGGAAAAATATTAAATGAAGATTGTTTTCATCTGCAGACACGACACGCACGCACGCACACACCTAACAGGCCACTTGACCACTTAAGTTGCAGCGATTATGTCATTAACTGACATGAACCTTCAGCCAGCTCGTCACAGACAAGCAGCCGATCAGACGGATCTTTTATTTCTTTTCTACAGCTTTCAACCACTTCTCATGATCTTCATTAGAATTCCTTTATGAAGCCAGACCGTAATCCTGTTTTATGCCCTAATCTGGCCAATGAATCCTCCAGGATACAGAGCCAGATTATCAAAGTTGTGAAAATGTAATTTATTATTTTTTAACAAGAATATTTAAAAATCATCCTTAAAAAATTAACAATATTTAGTTAGTGGCTCGTGTCCATGGACGATGCCATTTTGGATTTTGATATAAATTAATGAGATTTATTTGTTTTCAAAGTTCAAATCTCTGAACAATTAGTTTGTTGTCTGCAACCGATTTGAGCGTCTCATTCATTCGAGCAAGTTTTTGGCTCATGCAAGTGTAGTTGTCCACAGTTCAACCGGCATCACATGGTTGATTCTCAGTGAAATCCGTTGCAAAATGATCCATTCAGTTATCAAAATCTGTCCGACGCGCATGTTTATTCATAAATATCCATGAAGCGGAACGTGATGTGATGGAGGCTAAATTGGTAAATTACCCGTCAGGTGACAGTAACGAACCAGGAATCACAATCAACCAATTATGACATTTTCTGCGCATTTTCTTTTTACTGTATATGAATTTACATGAAAGATCAAAGGTGAATTCTCTGTTTACAGGACGAGTACAGTTCAAATGTGACTTTTCCCAGTAAACTTTTCCCTACACTTGAAATCGAAATGTTCAGTGATTTTGCAATCAGTAGTCGCAACCTTTTCAAACATGCAATAGAGTTGTGATGTCCCATGAACCAGCTGTGACAAAGTGAGCCGAAGCAAGTGAGAAAAACTGACCTTTTGTCACATGACCTGACCCATTCAGTGTTCGTCATGATTTAGAGTGCACCCGGTCTGAGAGCAGCGCATTCAGGCAGAGAACGTCTTTGCGGCGTTGCAGGATGTTTTGCTGCTCGACTTATTGGTGTTTTATAAACAAGGGCTGAATGTGTGCACATTAGCAAAGGTGCAAAGTTGAAGTTGGCCCGAGGGTTCGATTTTTAGATGTTTACGTCAAATATTGGGACTGACGCTTGTAGCAGAACTGTACATGAGATTGATCCACTGCTTGATGTTTCATAAACAAACATACATGATCTGCAGCGCTGAAAACACGAGCGCCTTCACTCATGTTGAAACTCAATGTGGCATTGATACGCTTTATACGGAAGCCCAGAAGTGACACGAGCAAAAACAAATCATTATATTAAACTGATGCATGATGTACGACAACATTAAACATACTGCACTCCAGTTTTCATTTTTTCTTTAACATGTTTAAAACAATTGTTGCTGTATTGAAATTTATTGTGCAGCTTATTCAGCAGATATAAAAAATAAATATTAATGTTCAATTACCATTTTATTTACATGTTCAAATTCAAAAAATTTACAGAGATTTTGCATCTAAATTTGAATTAAGTCATTATTTATTTGAGCATAAACCAAATAAAAATGTATTGATATTGGAAGTTTGGCAATGAAAATTGTCATTGTATTTTGTTTTTTAAAATTTAGTATAACATAAGGCTAAATAGCATTTTTTTAAGGGGTCGCTTCTTTCTTTATTGATAGCAGACAATCAGGTGACAGGATGTTACAATTAAATTGTCACCAAGTGGCCCCCATACTTTTTCCCTCTTGTTTACAGTGTTTTTCAGTCCACAACATCTTCTTGCAATGAACGCACCTTGTCAAGCCTGCTTTTAATTAAAGGAAGTGATGAGAAATAAATTATTATTAAATTATTTTAAGTCAAATTAAGAAATGATGTTTCAGCTTCAGAGTGTTTTTTTTTTTTTTTTAAAACAACATTTTTCACCTGTTTCTGCAAAAAACAAATGTCACAAACTGAAGTCACGGTTTGAAAAGAATAATGACGTCGTATCATCCATCACACAAACATATGGGAAATGAAATCTCAGTTTGATCGAATGCTTTCAATTTAGTCATCCCTGGACTTCCGTGCCTAAAGGCCCCACACGACATATGAGAACATCCTTTTTCTGCCCGTTCTTACCTTTCCATCTTCTCGCCGGCACCTGAAAAAGACAAAAGGTTGAGTCTCTTTAAGTACACAATCTGTAAATGACACTGACATGGACGACCACAGCGGCTGTCACATGAAGAAGACACATTAGTAAATAACAGCGGGTTGATAACGGTGAAAACGCACCATCAAATGTACTTCATACTGCTTTACGGCTGCCATTCGCTGACATTTATATATCACTTTTTAGTGGTGGGCCAATGAAATGGCGGCTTTGAAATAAAGTCGGCCATGATTCATGTCTCTGCTGTGTCAGTCTTACATTAATATTATGACCATATCCATCATGTCGTCCATCTATAATGAACAGATGCTGTAAAACACAATTTGGCATGACAAGAGGGAGCGGTGGAGGGAGAGCGTTTCATTGATGGCAGTGTGTTGCCTTTCAAACGGGCGGTGGAGCTCAAACCGGCGTGAATCTGCAGAATAAGTCACTTATTTTATTTTCTTGCTCACCTGAATGCACCGTGACATGTTCTGTAGTAAGACTTTAATCAGATGATGTCTTTTTAGTTTTAATTAGACAACTATAATGTATACTATATACTATATATGTTTGTCCATTTAATTGATTGATTTTTAGGCTGTCTGTTTTAATGTGGTATGAGTCGTCTCTACAGGTTGTTTGATTTGGAAAATTGACCTGATTCTCTGTGCTGTTCCTGACTTGCAGAGACCGAAGCTGAGAACAACTGCTCTTGTTCACATAATGTATAACTGTACATTAGACTTGTATGTGTCATTCTGAAGGAAGTTCACCACATATTGAAATACAGCCACTGATGCTGTTTAAGCTCACTGTAGGTAACTTAAACGTAACTTTTAACAAGATTTAACCCATGAGACGACTTTCGACCTGAAAGTTCAAGTAGATTTTGCATTTGAATTGTGGGGTTTTGTGTTCTTGCATGAGGAAAGCATGTCAAATACACTGATATTCTGACCATTGATCCATTTAAAATAGATATAAATAGGGTTAGGGTTTCAAAACCTGTGAGATTACTGATTTACTGGCTGTCAAAATGTCATTAAAAAGAAGTTTCAAAGACACAGATATGTTTTAGTTTTGATACTTTTGATGTGTAGCTTGTTGGCCCAGGAGTCTGGTAAAGTTTTCACTAAGAACCTTTCCCACAAGGAAACCTGAGAACAGAGGGTTCACATCACACCCAACACCAAAAATACTCTCCAGCTACTGCACTATATTTGACCAGCAGCGTGCTATTTTGTGGCCGGGCCACATGCTGTGGTTGTAGGTGTCTTCTGTCATCTTCCATTGTGGGCCCGAGACGGGATATTTTCTCATGTCTTCAGCGCCGAATTCTCCTCTGTGCTGCTGCTCGAGCAGATTCTTAGAGCGTTCTGCCAGATTTCACGCCACGTCTCAGCTGTGATTTGTACAGTCGTTCCCCCGCATCTGTTTAGTAGCCTGTGTGATAACGCAGGTGGTGGCAATCAGAACAGACGCTAATATTTTGAAGAGGAAGGGCTGTTTGTGCGTGTTGCGCTTCAGAGAATGGCCAATAAAGCTCAACTGGGCTTCTAAAAATGAAGGGTTAGTAAAAGTAGAGTGTTTTTTTTGGATGGAACTGGGCGGGACATTTTATTCTTCCCCTTAATAATGAATGGCACAAGCTGCTGGCCATTCTCCCAAATTGACACCTAATTCCTGAAAAATAATCCATGAAAACCTTCAGTTCAGCTGAGATAAAGAGAAAAAGTGAAGCTTTTCAAAGCGAGGAAAGAAAAGTGCCTCCAGGTGATCCAAAGAGGTAAATGGAAACCATCCAGATAATCAGATGATGTGCTGAATTCTACCTTCTTCACGTCTATCTCTAACCTCTAACCCTCACACGGCTCATTCTCATATCAGGAAAACTGCTAATTTCAAAAATGCTAATTTCCTAAATGTGTCTTGCCGACTTGCGTCCGCAGCGAGTATGGCGTTGCATATTTCCCCCCCTCCCTCATACACTTTCATTTCCCCTCTCGGCCCGGTGAAAATTACACACAGCCTTGTTTTGTATGCAAAGATACTTCCCTTGCTCAGGGAAATTTTATTTGTACGCCGCCTTTCCTGCTAATGCAACAAATGAGAAATGGCGATCCGGGCCTCGGGAAACGCACGGGCCCGGCAACTGGCACTGTGATGTTTGAGCATAAGCCTCTCCTTTAAAATAGCGTGTTGATTCTCCATACCCCAATATTGACCGACCGTCTCTGTTTGATGTATGCATGCCCCCCCATTCGCATACACACACATTCATAAACACCCCCACTGCCATGCAAACCCAATGTTTGGGCTTAACTTGTTAGTTCTGCTTCTGGAATAGCTGCTGATGCCCCGAGATATTAGTGAACGATCGACTGTTGTGGTGGACCGGCCGACTGTCTGTCTGCCGGAGAGTTTGCACACGCTCGCTGATGGGTGACGGATGTACTGTAGCGTCTCGCAGCACACACTTTGTCATGTTCATGTGTGTTGACATTGGACAGGATCAGGGAGAGGCATCATTTACCAGAAATACACACCTACATGCATAGATTGTCCACAATTACCTTTTCTTTTTGCCTCTTGAACTGGAAAAGCGTTCATAATAATACCATGATTATTTGTTTTTCAAAGGAAGAGAACACACACACTCTGCCAAACTTTGTTCGTTTCACATTTAAACGTTTGGCTCGTGAACTTTCTGACACTACTTTCAATCTGAGCATCATGTGCATCGACCTGATTGGTTACGCCACATTTCCATGTTTCTTTTGTTGCCTTTAATTGAATGTTTGTATGAACATGATGTACTGTAGGCTATAAGAGCCCGCGTTTTCATTGTTTTCATAGAGGCTGTGCCTGTACGCCTCTGTCCAGTTCACTGTCAGAGCGTTAGCGGCAGGAAATACAGAATGTTTTCACATCATCTCTGTGAATTAAGGGCTTATTTCAAACAAGTTTCCAGGTTGGTGATTGTTGGACAAGTAAAAAGACAAAAAAGTTTGTTTGTTTATGTCTCGTCTGAATGAAGAGTGTTTAACGATGAGTTAACGAGGCGATTAAGCTCGTCTTGAATTCAGAAGGTGTGCTGGTGTATTTTTCTGTTTGGTAAGGAAATTACTGTCGGTGTAAGAATATATGTCCTTTCTTAAAATGTGAGTTTATTTTGTTTAGACTATGAACGAAGATGCAGAATTACTCTAACGAGTTACTTTTCTCAGTAGGTAATGCTGTAACGTAACAAGTTACTTTTACAAGTAACGCTACCCATCACTGAAAATGAGTATTGCTTGCTGCATAATTAATTCAGAGCTTAAGCTGCAACAATTAGTCGATTAATCGATTTGTCAACTACTTTGATAATCGATCAGTTGTTTCAGTCAAACATTTGCTGCTTTACTTTGTCATTTCTGACAGTAGATGAAGAGTCTTTGGGTTTTGGACTGCTGGTTGGACAGAAGAAGCTATTTTTTTTTACATTTTATAGACTAAAAGATTAATTAATTGTGCAAATAATCCACAGAATAATCTTTAGTTGCATGCCTATTCAAAGCTGACATTTGTGTAGAGTTGCTGTATAAACTGTAACAGTGGTTCTTTGTATGTGTTAGACATGTATGTTTATGTATGTACAGTAAGGGCAACATTAAAGACAAGAAAAACTCAGCACACTGAGCTCTTTCTGTGCTTTCCCGGTGGGACAGAGCTAAAGCAGAAATATCAACATAGCAGATAGGTATCTTCTTCAGATCGGAGATAATCCCCGCTGAGGCTCTGCGCCAAGATATCGAGAGCTGCGCCGAAGTTATCTCACCAGGAAAACGTCCTTGTTTACTAAAATGGCTCAACAGTGTAAACCTCATTACTCTGAACTAGGTCAGGAATCTGAGTAAAGAGTAATCAAACTGAATATTTAATGGTGTATACTGCTACATTTTCCACCCAAAAAACACACTCTCCAGTACCTCTCTCACTGTTTTCACCTTGCCAAAACTCCTCACAGACTTCCTGCCCATCTGTAATTTGTTAATCAAATCACCTGATGAGAGTCTGGTAGTGATGAAGACGGAAAAGAGGAGGGGGGGTTTCTATTAATAGATCAGTTGACTTGTGGCCTGCAGATGACAGGAAGAGGGGCCTGTCATGAGGAATGCCTTTGTTATTTTCCATCCAGGGAGGAAATGAATTTCTTGTGATTTTTCAGAAATGCTGCCCGCGGGTGCAGGCGGCGCCGCTTCGAGGCTCCGAGACAGAAATAGACAGGGGAGTCAGTTGATGTGGAGATGAACACTTTCTCCGGTTTTGATGCGCTCCGCTGCAGAGAGGATCGGTCTAAAAGAGGTTGGACGAGGACGGGCTCGCGTTGAAAAGGTTTGGAGATGGAGCGAGCTTCAGTATGGGACGCCCGTCTTCGTTACGTCCAAGAACGTATTGTGTCGTCATTTGATGTCCCTGCTGGAGAATGATGAAGAAGTCCCATCGGCTTGCTTTGAACGCATGTGACAACTTTCCACGATAGATTCAATCTTTGATGCATACAGCCAAAACTTTAGCTTTTGTATGTTGCCGGAAAGGAGGTTTTACAAGTTGTATCATTATAGTGAAGGGTTTATTGAACCCATAATGAGCTGCTCTACTGCAAAACAGCAGCAATTATTGATAGATTTACTCAGAAAGATGAAGTTCTTCAGTTCATTTGTCCTTTCTTGTCAACTATTGTTCCTTCATACACTCTTCTTTAATTGGTGTTGAGATCTCTCTATTGTAAAAGGAGCAGGGTGGGGCTGTTCACACCGAAATTACAAAGTCGATTACCATGATAATAAAATGTGTCCACTCTGTAAAGAGACCATGTGGTCTATGAAAGGACGGCCAGTTCCGCCAGCCCTTATTGGTGTAGTCTGGTTTGGCTGCGGCTCCCCTTGTTCTTGGAAGCGCTATCAAATGGCACATGAACACTATAATCGGAGCAATTTTCCAAACATCTTCAACTTCCACCGCACAGAAACGGATCCAGGAGTGCGGCAACAAAACCGGGCCTTATGTCAACTTCTGATTCCAAAACGTTAATGATCTAGATCAAAAGGAGCTTCACAGACGACTCGCTTTTGTGTTTTCCGAGTCCCTTTCAAACGCCGCCTTTGAAGATTGAATACATGCCCAGAAAATGGTTTGATTAAACAGGTATGTGGGATGGTTAAACATATTGAAGACACTAATTACTACTGAATGCTCTGTGGTGTGGGGCGCTGGATGGGGATGTGGAGGAAAGGCCGTTGGGCTCAGGCAGAAAGCCTTTTTATTGAATCCATGCTGATCCAACAAATACAATCTAGATTATTTCATATGAAATTAATGTCATGTGCTTTATATACATCATGGGCAGGGACATGTCAGCTGGAGGAGACACAGAGTATAAAGTTAGGAAGGAAGGAAGATAAACCCTTCTTGAAAAAGGGCTTTTACTTTGAAATAACATGTTTTTTATGTTTTTTTCAGACTTGAAATATTAGCAATCAGAGCAACTTGGACTGATGCACCTGCAGCTGGAGCTCAGAGGATTTCAGCCCTTTGAAGTGCCTTCAGTTGTCTCATGTTATTGCTAATTGCTGCCGGTCTAGATTTCTACTTACAGCTTGATTTGGTGAAACCTCTCACAACAATGTCCTGTCTTGAGCTGCCGTGTTCCAGATGAGCTCTGAGGTGATAAAAATGCAGATACATTCATCTAAGTCACCTTTAATTCTTACTGCAACAGTCAGCTATTGGTACAGCCAAACCAAAAACTGATACTTGAACTGATCCACTGGGTTCGGGCCATTTTCTTGCAGGAAGTATTGAGTTTGGCTGGATCAGGTTTAGTTCTAGGGGGAGGGGTCTTTTGTTACACATATGGAAAGCACAGTGGACAAAGCTCTTAGAATTTCTTTTACATTTATAAATGTATGGAATATTAATAATACTGCAGAGAATTAACATATTTGGCCCTGTTGAACTACACTGAAAACAAACCCATGTGACTTTTGACCTTTGTTGCAGTGTTTGCACCTTAACGATGATGACATGGTGGTGTTTACAGTCTCATGTTGACTTCCTGTAAAAGCCCTCCATGAATAATTACATTAAAAGACTCCACATGAATGCACAGTTGTGCAATTATTCATAGTTTGAAGCCATTTTGATTTAAATAAATCATAGGTGAGTCCCTCCTCTGACTGCCCTTGGCATTTGACTTTGGTTTAGGTCCCTCTTTGCACGATTTCTCTGCTGTGATGTGGACCGAGAACACTTTTGACACATCTCTCGAAACACACTTCTAATTTGTCCCCGAGGCGCTGCTTATGACGCGAGCTGACACTGAGGTCTGACAACATGACTTCTTTCCTCCTCTGGCCAGAGCTGCCGCAAAGATGCAGCCTCGCCTGCCTCCAGACCGTAGAACCGGGGTGTCTTACAATTGAGTCGTCCCCCTCCCATTCCCCTCCCCTTTTGGGACATCGGTTTGAATTAACACCACCGCCGTCTGACTCTTAAGGCATCGCCGCTGACAGCTTGAGCGCTCACACACACCAGGTGCTTCTGTCTCCGCCGAGGTGCCTATGACACCTACCTGTTTTTTAGCCCCCGACCTGTCAAGGGAGCCAGATTTAATTAACGTAATGATCAAAGCAGGAAAAGCAAGTTTAGCCCTGAGGTAGCAATCCCAGTGAGCCGCGTGCTCGCTTGCTAATTATTTAGCATTAAGGTAGACGGCGTTTATGCATACATGACTACTTCAAAGATTTGATTGGGGTTTGGTTCGTTACAACAGCAAAGTGCCTGGAGGAGCCGGTGGTGACATCAAAACATCAGTGTGGATAAATCTGCTGGTGTCAAGCGTCTCGCTCTCAGCCACCAGGTAACCTTTCTTTATCCTCTCTGACAGCGCCTGTTCACAACGAACATCAGCTGTGTGAATTTAAATGAAGGGACACGGGGGCAAGTTCAGGATGCGATGACGAGGGAGATGAAAGTTTTATTTTAGGGCGCCGAGAGGAGCGGCTGAGCGCCCTGACCGCGGTCGAAGGTGACCCCCGAGGGATAGCACGCCGCCACCACGGCTCATCAGCCGGAGCCCCAAATGAACTTTACGGAAACGCTGAAAAATAATTCATCAATTAATGTTATAGACAACAAGCATACTCAGAACTCCTTAACATTTAGTTTTGGTTTTGTGGTGAAGTCACATCCTGTCAATTACCCTGTTCCACCCCACAGAGCTTTGGATTGTAGAAGCTCACGCAAGCATTGTTCAAAAACTTTGTTTAAAATTCTAGATTAATTCAACAACCCCCAACAACCAACTCACAGCAATGATAGAAATGGAAACTAATATTTTATTTTCTGCCTTTCGGCCTCCAGCTGTTCTTTGCTTTCCTTCAAAACTTGGTTCCAAGGTGACGAAACAGTTTTTCTTGTAGGACTGTTACACACAAATGAAGCGACTCGGATTCCAATTCAGTCATTCTTCTTCCGATTTCACTTTTGGTTCCATTCACTGTTGGAAACCAAGCAGAATGGACATTAGTGGAGTCCAATGAACACCCTGTGTGCCAGCAAGCACCGTTTCTGCTATTGCCAGGAAAAACTGTTTCTTTCCAAGGCTATTTAAATGACAAATTCAACAATTCTTCCTGCAATTTTGACAATATCTATCTATCGTCCATGTGCCAGAGATCCTGCTGCCTTCCCAGTGGTCGCCAGTAGAGTTTAATGTCCTAAATTAACTCCAAGACTTAATAAACACTTTGATTCTTTGCAGTTTTCACTGTAGATTTAGATATTGCCATCTCTGAAAGTCTCATAAATCTTTTCTAGCATTTATCCCCATAAGACTGTTCCATATCCTTTGAGAGACATGTTGCATCTTTGAATCACATTACAATTAGTTACACTAAACTTACTTCCTGTCATTGGGTGGTCAGGTGTCTGTCTCTGCTCCAGGAGTGCAGTCTCGGTTTTCATGCTCAAGATCAAGTCAGGGATTCTTAGAAAATCCTCTCTGCCTGCAGGACATCCTCTGCTGAGATTCATCTTTGATTTGTGTGGGGGAAAGTACCTTGAATCTGACCATGTGCCTGCCGCCCAATCTTCAGCCAGGGCCCAAAGACAAAAGATTGTTTTCTGTTTTCTGATCTCCTTTTCTGGATCCTTGGTAGATGCTATAGAGAAAATAATCCGGGAGTAATGATTTTATGCTAATTTATGTTAGCAAATGCAAGGGATTTCAACGGTTTTAAGTGGGTGACCATTGCCTGTTTGAAACATTCTGGCTTGACTGAAGCAGCATTCAGCATTAAAAGCCATGTCATTATGAGTTAAATGAATTCTGCAGAGTTTGTTGTCTCGTTGGATGAGTAAAAGCAGGCCTCCAGCCACCAGCGCAGCCGGGTCTTTCCCTCCGGTGTACGACATGAATAGACAAGAACAGCCCTCAGACTGACACACAGGGCTCTCATTGAATCATGTGAACTAAGACAGGGGGAATTTCTGATAGCCCCCATCTTGGTGCACAGACGTAGAGACAAAAGGCCTCACTGTCTGCTGCCGTGGAGCTGCGACTTACCTCCAGGCAGTGCCAAATAAGAAAAAAAAAAAAAAAATAGAGACAGAAACGACCTCCTGGTTTTGGGACCTGAGCAGTCGCCCATTGTTCCGCTTACAATGAAAATCCCTGCTCCTCCGTTGGGGCCCACAGTAACCTGTTCGCCAGCAGCTGGTGACCACCTGTGGAGCAAGTCAAATTAGGGAAGGATTCCTACTGTTTCTGTTTATTGTCTGCAGGTTTTTTTGTGTGTGGTATTGGGCTTTGGTCCTGTGCAGTGGTGGTGGAGGTGGTCGACCGGCAGGACAGCCAACGGCTCCCTGGAGGTTTTTGTTTTGCCATCAGGTTTTTCCTCCCTTTTGGTGTTGCAATAACTATAAGCTCTTGTCATGTTCGGCTGCTCGTGTTGCTGATTCTTACCCACAGATGGAAAATCAGGTTTGTTGCAGTGACTTTCAAGAGGTGATTATGATGGTCCTCTTAATTTTTCTTTTGTTCCAACAGTTTTCAAGAAGCAAAATAACACGTAACGAATTCTCAGAAGCCAAGAAAGAGCTGGAAGGCTTACATAGACACCAAAGCTCTTGCGTGACTATCTTTAAATCTCCAAATACAAAAAAGGGAAAAAAAAAGATGCAGATGAGATATGACCTCTGTCCATTTTCCCTCACATTATCCAATTTGGCCTTTATGAGATCCCATTGCCTGGGAGCCTAGAATTCCTTTTTCATCCGAACAAGAGGTGCTCTTGTTTGCCGCTGTGACCATTCGGCACAGAGATAGAAAACAGATATTAATCATCATTTGGACACGCCACAAAAAAAGAAAAAGAAAATCACCAATAGGTCACAACGAAATGAGTCAGTAATGCAAAACTGCAAAACACGGTGGCTCTTTGTGTCCATTTCCCGTTCCCAGGAATGCTGCTCGTCTTATGACTCGAGGTGGGGTTGGGGAGGTGAATGACATCACCGGTTGTGCTCACATTTGAATTCTGACACAGTGGCACCTTGTGTTCTTATTCACCCCCCCCATACCTCCCCGCCATCTCCTCTCTGAAGCCTGGATTGTGCTCAGCTCTGCCTCCCCCCCTCTCAAAGAATACCTCCTTTTCTCTTCCTCCTCTTAAGCAGCTGCCTGCTTATGAAGTGGAGAAAATGACACTCCATCTCATGATGAATGGTACTTGACCTCTGGAACCCGTTCCTGTGGGGCTCACACAGAGCCACATTTACATAAGCCAGGAGATCTCACGCACTCGCTTGTTTACATCCGGGGGAAAACAACCGCGGCTCGCCGCCGCTAAGGTGCTGCAAATGAAGATTAAATATCCGTTGATCAACCTCAGCTGTAAATTGGACAACCTTTTAATGCTGCTTTTCCCCCCTCTCAGCTCGCGCTTTCTGGTTTGACGCCCGTCCGCACTGGTGGCGTTGCCTCGCTGAGAGCCCTTTTGTTGCATGATTAATTACTCTGAGCAACAGTTATGGCGGGATTAACAATTAGCTAGACCTGTCAAACAGTCAGTCTAAGATGGCAGACTAATTGAGCGGCTGGTTGGCCATTGTGTCCCAGTATAAGGCCAGGGAAGTGGGGATGGTTCACAAGCCTTTCATCTCTTTTACAGGCCTAATACGGCGGCAGAAAAGGGCCCGCTATCAGGCGCAGCGAGCTCGGGTAATTTTTCATGAATATTCATATGCCTCCTCTATCCGCTGTGAACTTTGCAAAGTTACCTTCATGGTGCATGTTCTGGAAGTCTCCGGATCTTATACGGCTAGAGAGGATGTTCACTCACTGCAAGTCATTTACTCACTTTTCTTGAAATTAAACCAATCTTGTCTGAAGAAATCCACCTGTATTTGTAGAAAATGCCTGCAGAGAACTGGTTATTTGAATGATTTTTACGCTCCATTGGTGGATAAGTGGCCGAAGCAGCTTACAAATGCAGACTGGACCGCTGGACTTTTTCTTTTTTTTTTGAATACTAACAAAGGCAAAAAGATCAAACCAAGTCAAACCGCAGCCCAACAAAGAAAAGAAAAGAAAAAAACGACCAAAAAGTTTCTTGTGAGCCAAGAAAAGAGAAACCTGCAAGGCCACACAACTGAAGTGGCTCCCTCAAAGGGTTTTTTATCCCCGGTGTCCATGGGAAGAACCCCAGCAGAACAGCTGCAACGGCAAGCCATGGCTCCTCATGAAAGGTTTTGCCTGGAGGCGGGGAGGCGAACGACTTGATCGCGAAGAAAGTCAATTGTTTTTCCTGCTGAAAGGCAAAAAGCCCAGGAGGAGCTGCACCATGGTGTGTGGGACATATCAAAATATTTGACAGACTTCAGCATTATGAAAAAACCTCCGTCCCTTTTCTTTTTTGTTTTTCCCTCCCACCACCGACCCGTCACACTCCCAATCAGGCCCCCTTGACTGGCCCGTGTCATTGTTTGGGCCCTGCGAGTTCAAAGCGGACCCTTTAGGAGCCGCTCAGTGTGCGCTGACACCATGTAATGAAATTAGCAGTTGTTGCTAAACAGGTTTCAATCAAAGAGTGCGAGCCAAGACCTCGTGCCCGCCGTTCATGAATCACCTCTTTCACTGACTTATGGCAGACAGTCGGGTACATTGTGGCTCCTTTCTTTGACCCATCATTCAGCCAGGTAGTCCCACCGAGAATAAAAACGCTGTTTTTCAAAGAGAGACCTGGCTGAGAAAGCAGCGCCAAACAGCGCACGATAATGGACACCAAAACTCAGAGTGTTAGAATTAAAGGGTCAGTTCACCCAAACCGCAAAATAACATTCTCATACTCTCTCGCCCTGCTGAGCTTCTGAGATGATCGTCGCACAATATATTGGAGGTGATTGGAAATCTTGTCAAAGTAACGACTAATTACGTGTGAAAAGGCAACACGTCATTTTACAAACTAAGTCGCTGTGAACTGTTTTCAGCTGAGTTACTTTTTTTACCTGAAGGCCGAGAATATTTACTCATAATTTTTGTAATTTTTTTTAAATTTGGGTGAAGTTTTACAAAAACACCCATCGAAAACTCAGCCAAATCATATCACACCAATTCAGCTCAGTGTCATCTATCAAGTTTGATCAATAACTGAGTCCTTAAAGTCTGTTTTTCTTAAAAGATGAGGGAAACGTTTTAATATTTATTGATTGTTGTTTATATTAAAGTTATATTTGAAACTATGGAGAATTTTTTCGTACTTTGAGGTCAGAAAACATGTATTTTATAGCTACAAGGGACAATTTTTTTTAATTTCTTGATGTGTTACAAAAAACAAAGAAAATTAAAAGAAGCTAATCACAAGTTCCCAGCAAACATCGTCAAACCGCTTTTCAAGGCTATCAAAATGACGTCAATAATTGAATTAATTAATGGATGAATCGTCTCATGGTTTCAGCTCTAAACCCAAACAAAAGTGTAAATAAAGGCTGAAAAATCCTCAACTCGCCGTGCTTTGACATAAAGAGGAGGATACGGCCCTCAGATACTTTCACCTGGTGCTTCCACAACGTGCAGGACGTGTTCAGCCGCTGCTGCATTAACAATGGCCTTCACACAACACTGCTGCTTATCATGTGTGTGTGGAGGCCTGTGATGCATGTGTTTACATGTGTGTGTTCATGCGTCTGTGTGATGCATGTGTTTACTTGTGCGCTCCGTGTGTGTGTGTGTTCTCGCCTCCAGGCCTGTCTCCTGAGCCCCTCCCCCTCCTCCCACACACACACACACCTTAAACTGATGGCTTTGAATCACTGGCAACCCTGCTGCTAATTTATTTGCGCTGAGCATTATGGGAATTAATGTACCTGACATTCAATGACAACAGCCGGCGCTTTGTGGCCCTTTTTACATTTCAACACACTCCTGCCGTACACACAGCTGCCTATTGAAAAATCTTCCCACCTAGCTGAAAAGAAAAACACACACACACACGGCAGGCTCTGAACCTCTAGGTGCAGGAGGCTGTTAGCGGTGGCTGATGATAGTAGCAAAACATTAACATAATAATTAGTGTCTTGTAATTGTTTCATTAAAACCAGTTGTTCCATTTCTCCTCTTGTTCTCCCAGAAGACGCGAGTCGGAGTTTGGACGTCAGCCAAAGGGAGGGTCGGTCCACGTTTGTGCCCGCTCAAGATGTTTGCCTGCTATCTGGGAAGCCGGGAGGGGGGGGGGGGGGACTGTCAGCGGTGGTGGTGGTGGGCGGCAGGCGGCGGGCGCGGCCACTCCGGCCATGTGCGGAGACGAAAAACGAACATGAGGGCTGGACGAAACTTAAGGCATAAAACAAAAAGTGCCAATTTTTATAATAACCTTCAATCAGGAGCAGATTTGAGATAAACGTGACTCTTTTTCCAGCGGTCTTCTGATCGAACTTGTCAAAGAATAAAAGCCTGCGTTGCACAAAGTTGCCCAATAATGAACCAAACCCCTGTACATTATGTCAGTGGCTTTAAAAGGTCACACAGCATAATCGTATTGAAAGCTGGCAGTTCATTTAGAAGCTGTGAATACATACACAAGCGCTCATGCATATACAGCGGCCGCCTGGCTGTGAAGTGCATTCACACACACACACACATGTGCATACACACACACACACACGCAGCACCTCATTAGCATTTTAAAGAGGAATTCCACTCGTTTACCGTTTAGTACCTGCCAGTCTGCATTTGTGAGCGTGATCGACTCCTAAAGCCACCGACTGAAGGAGTGAAACCTGTGATGTCATTAACATTTAAATTATAAAGCTGCTACACGGTGTGTGTGTGTGTGTGTGTGTGTGTGTGTGATAGGCAGACAAACGCTGATTGAGTTGCTACAGAATGAGCTCCGGACATGAATAAATATAAAACCTGAGTCATTTTTCTGCTTCTCTCAGGTTAGTTTTGAAATTTTACATTATACTGGCAATTATGAGTTCTTCATTTTTAGAATCATCTGAACTGTCCCCCCCCCAAAAAACCCCCATAACATTAGGTCATAAATTGTATTTTAACTTCTCAACTGTGTGATGACCTTAATTATAATATGAAACTGAAGGTCAGTTGGAGAGGCGGTATGAAGCGGACTTTAAAACATTCAGTGTCACTCATGTCACGTTTTGACTTGTTGTTCTTAACTTTATTTTAAGAGGTGTTATCAAACAACATGTTGTCGCCTCTTTAATTCTTTTACAGGTTAGATGTTCACGACATTTACTGATGCACAGTGAGGTCACCATTCAACGTTAACCCCAGCTTTGTACGACTTATTGGAAACACTTCCTATCACAGTGTAAGATAATGCATTCCTAATTCTTTCTGATGCCCTACATCATAAAAACATTATTATATTGAATTATAGTCTAATCGATGCGCTTGACTAGTTATTTATGAGGACTCAGCTACAATAGTCCACTTTAATGAACACATAGAGTGATAACTTTGATAACAAGAGCATCCACAAGAACTTATAATTCATTATAGGTCACATCTATAATGTTTGTGACTGTTGATATAGTGCATCAGAAAGCATTATGTGTGTTTATGAGTGTAGTCATGAGGCATTATGAATGCATTATGAATGCCCCATAAGGCACTACAGATGTGGTCTTCATAGAAAGAGTTACTGACTTGAAGAGTTCAAGTCTCAACCAACAAATATTAACAAGTCAAAGTGAATCCACCCCAGATTCAGGTCACATGAACAAGTATAAAGAACAGACGTGTTAATCAGATTTATCCTGATAGATCCTGACGGTTCGCAACTTTTCTTCACTTCTGCGGCACATTTACCATCAAACGTTTACTGAAATCATTCTGATACCTTCTAATCGATCACAAAATGATGTACTGAGCGTCTTCGCTCACTTTGACAGAGATTCATTCAACAAATGGAACAATTTAGTCCACAAACGGCTCTAAGCCCAATCCGGTTTCCATTTTCCCGCAGTGTTTTTGTGTCCCTGAACATACGTGTGCTGCCAGACGACCTCTGTCTCTCTCTCACACACACACACACACACACACACACACACACACACACACACACACACACACTGCTGCT
>JBBPCS010000878.1:8286725-8326102 GCA_037974645.1 Hollardia meadi | reverse complement strand
TTCCACAGTTATTCCATTTGTTCCACTGTTACCTGGGGATAGTGACCGGGGAGAACGATGCCTCTTCCTGTTTTGGTGGCAGCATGAATAGCTTAGTGAAAGTGAGCCTTACAGGGAACCAATCTAAACGCAGATAGTGTCATTTTTCTTCCGCCATTACACTGTCTATTGCCTGTTTAATGGACATATTGTTAAGTTGTCGCCAATTTAAGTGCAAACACTTGCAAGTTGTACACATGGAAATCTAATTTCCATCTCATCTCATGAGACTGATGCTGCATTTTGGAAAATACATGAAAAACATAAAAACAAACGGGACCAAAATATATCGTTTTTCCAGCAGTTTAATATAATAGGCTAATTTTTTCCAACTTACCAAATATTCTGAACATCTAATTCAACTTTTGCTAACCCACTAACCCTTGATGCCTTCTTTCTAATAAGTAAATCTGTTCATCTGATGAACCAGAATCAGTTTCTGTGACAGTAAACTGCATGAAGATTAAGTTTCAGATTATTTCTTGTAATAAAATAGGCTTCTTACTCATGTTCCACCTCAGGCTAGCATTACATGTCTGTGAAGATTCATGTGAACATCTCTAAATCTACACAGAGACGAGTGTTAGAGCGGCTTTAAGTCGCAGAGGTTGACAGAAATCTCAATCTGTTGTTCTGCTGCGGACGCGCTGATTCACCTTCCTGCAGGGAGCGGGGGCTCAAAACGTCCACATTCCATACAAGTACGAAAGGGACAGCTAATGCTAACATCTCTGAATAACAACCATGCAGACACGCAGCCTGGTCAAGCATGTTCCAGCCTTCAGAATTCCCTGACATGCCTGCAGGTTGTTTGAAGCCATTTTGTGAAATCAAGTGCTAAAAAAAAATCAAAAGAGGACGAAACTCATCTTCTATTGCTCTAACGCAACATGAAATCTGCACGAAACCGCCTGCAGAAAAGGACAGAGTTTTGAAAATGAAACTCATTAAACATCTAAAGCCATTTATGTATGTGTGAGGAAAGAAAATTCCTATGAATTTCAAAAATAGGCCTGTTTAAAATTAAAAATTGATTATGTCATTGGGGATTTAGATGATAATATGCATGTATGAGGAAACCCATCGTGCTCTACATTTACAGGTCTTTTAGTTCACGCTCGCAGCCAGAAAAACGACTTCTAATGAGATCAAGAGAAGAATGAACTTTAACTGACAGATCACCAGGATCACAGGTGATCAGCAGCATCAGGAGCAATTATCCTTTGTCTGGAAAATGTTTATGTTTATTTGAATCATGCAAGGACAATAAATCTTTCATGAATGTGGAAAACTGTGCTTCAAATGTACAGGCTACGTGCATGGAACAGATGAAAACAAAGCAATAAGCCCACTGCAACGTTATTTAATATTCATCCTGCATCCCCCTCAAGCATAAACTGTGCAAGGTGTTAGGAGAAAACTCACACCAAAAAAAAAAAACAACCCAAAAAGGAAAAGTTGGGGAATAACTGCATACATTATCACCCGTGCCAGTTATGAGAGCGGCTCGCCGTGGTTCGTGTGCACGAACAAAAGCCAAAACAACTCCAGCAGCCCGATCCGAACACTTCTTCACCTTATGAAAAATGAAAACAGGCTGAAAAACCTGGAAAAAGCCAATGGCTAGTCGCGCTCAGCTCGCTAATCAACTAAAGGCAACATCAGAAAGAATAGGTAATTTGAGACACAAAAAGAATAAGTAATTTGGGAGGCACATACCCAAGTGGCCAAATTATTTATGCCTAATGGAACGGGGGGGGTGTGTGCATTCATTTGCAATTAACTGATCTGCTTTATTACCTGTCACTTGCTAATGCAGCTGAAAGCCCCGTCTGAAGCGCCTGTAATTACAGTCTGAGGTGTGGAGGCACTTCCTGTGTTTTCCTACCTTTCTCCGGTGTCTGTCTTCCTGCAAAGTTTGTATCTGAGACGACTCTCGACTGATTTGAAAGGTGAAAAAGGGGAATAGTTTCTCTCTCTCTTTGAGTTTCTGGTGCTGCTGTCTTTAGTGTCTTCACTTTAATAATTGATTAATCTAACCACATTTCTTTCTTGACAAAACTAGAGCTGAGCTCTTTCCTGGATTCATAAACTGCAACAGAAGAGTTAGGATCCTTTAGATTGATGAATAGTCGACTGTTTTTTAAACTATGATTATCAATTGACCCTTTATTCATGTTCATTTTCTTCGTCTTTCCAGTATTATATAAGTCCTGTGTTCAGATTTTAACTTAAGTAAATCAAAGTAGGAAACTATTATTTTAAAATGTACGTGGGCTTTAAAAAGTAAAAGCAGGGATTTTGCAGGACGCCATCATCACAGGACTTGACCTATAACGTCCAGCCCCAACTGTACCCGGACTGATCATGCTTACTGTTGTGCGCAGTCACCCCCCATCTGAGCCAGGAAAAACCTGCATCATCAAGAAAATAAAGTATTAAAACAACTACAGCTGTTAAATATATGAAGTGGAGTAAAAGTATATAGGAGTATAAGTAAACTACTTGAGTAAATGTGTTAAGTAACAAAAGCTTTTAAACAGGGCTGGGCCGAAGTCCAGACCAGGACCAGGGCACAGATGAATGTGGACCGGGCCATGTGACACGTTATGTAGTGATATATGGCAATATAGTTTCTGTCAGTTCAGTTTATTCAACTGCACCCTTCTACATCATTTCTTTCTAACATCTTGTACATTCAACCGTACAGAAAATCGTACTAATATATTCGGAATTTGGCAAAATGTTTAAACTGAGTACAAACAGGTCTAATTTCTGATTCAGCTAGCAGCTTTAGCACATACAGTAGAAACAGAATGACGATTTAAAGGGAATGAACGCCTCAAACTGACCGCATTTTCAAGATGTTTGCAATTCAAATATGATTTTTTTTTGCTGCCTTTAATGTTGAACGTGGAAACCTTTCTCTGCTGGGACGCACATCTGCAAACGTTGCTCTTCAAACATATGTAATGAGCCTGATTGTCTGGGCGGCGTTGGCACAGTGTAGCACCGCGGCGGCTGCGATTGGCTCTTCCCAGCCTGGGTACCCAGAGGAGGCTCCCTTAAGAGCAGATCTCCTGTTAAGTATGAGATCCCTGAGAGGAGAAGTGTTTGAAGGTCTCTGGTTTCTTTAAATATACCGGGCCGTCTGGGGAATATAATGGCTTCCATATATAATTAAGACGAATACGTCGTTGGAGGGTTTATGCGTCGCTGTGCTGCACCTTAATGGCTGCAGCGGCTTGGCGCACACCGCATGGCTTTATTTAGAAATGCAGCATTTACATTTTAGATTGTATTCCCTCAGAGGATGCTCTTATACAGAGACTACGAACATGGAGTGCAACCACAGAGGAGGCTACAGCTCCGACATGGACGGGTCAGAGGCAGCCAAGAGTGAAGAAGCCAAAGGTCAAAGGTCATGGAGAAAAGACAGAAACGAGCAGAACATGTGATCGGGTTTGTTGTTTTTTAGAGAAATAAGTTAAATAAGGAATGTTTTTTTGTGATTTCACAGTAATTTGCACCTTAATGTTTTAGCAATACCAGCCATGGTTGGACAAAATCTAATATTCCTCTGGATTGTTGCATTTTAAAGTCATCCGATCTGTGTGATTTTTGGCAGAAACAAGATGTTGAGGCAGGAAAAAGCAAAGCAAGGGATTAATCAAAAAAGTGTAAATGTGTCTGCATGTACGCAAAGTGAATGTAAAAGGGACTTTCACAGAAAATAAGAAGAATATATAAAGATATAGAGCCTTTAGGGGTGTCATGTACGTAAAGACCTGAAAAGAAGTCACCCCTGACACACTGACAGATTCAGCCAAATCACGTCTGATTAAGTCTGATTGTTCTGTCCATCAAGTTCTGACCAAGAAAAACAGCTAAAAACACACAAAAAAATATTCTCGGTTCATGTGACACCACCTGCTTCACGTCTTTGGCCGCAGACCTGAGACCCCGTCATCCGAGTCTCTGCAGCGAGTAGTCAAACTTTAGGAGAGCTGCAGGGGTCCATCGGTTGGCAATGAGAGCTAATTGCGCTAATGAGCTTGTTTGGATAAGCTCTTCTTTCCCCCCCTCAGCGCCACGAGCGGCCGTCTGACTTTCCAGAGATGGCGGGTTAAGTGAGACACACTTGGGATGGCTCTGACGGCGATGGGCCCTGGTCGAGGTTTGGTGTGCCCTGCGCATCCATCACCAGTAATAAAGCTCTTTGACACAGACAGGCCTGCTCTCATCCATCATCACTCATTTAAGATACAAGTTTGGCTTCGGCGTGACAGAAGTGAGGGATTATTGCCATTAGAGGCAGATCTTTTGTTTTGATGGCCCCTCTTAAAGGGGTTGCATTCAGGGGGGGCAGTCCTAGGGGCCAGTTTTGGGGTGATTAAGCAGGCAACACATTTACTTGTCTCTAATTGAGAGAACAATGCCAGGAACCTACAGAGTGCGGAGCTGTAATGAACTGAGGCTCCCTGAACTAGCATCATGATTAGCTAGCGTCGCGGCTCGTGACGACACTTCCTGCTGCTGCAGAGGAGGAGGGACTACCGCAGATCCAGATGTGTGACATCCAGATGTGTGAGTTGATTAGCACATGATTATGTTGATCTGGTCACCTAGATTTATTCCAGCTGCTGAAACACAATGTCAATTTGAGTTATAGTGTATGTTAAGGCATTTACATATCAGTTTGATTCTAATTCCAGAAGTCTGGACGTTAGAAGGCCACAGAACTGCAATTTATTTCAATAAAGTATTTTATATGACGTGTGTGGACTAAATTAAAGAAAGACCTTTCTTGGTCAGTTTTTTCGGTAATTTGAACTCGCCTGTCATCACTTTTCTCAACTAAATCAAGTTTAAAAACACTCAAATGAATATTGTTACTTCATTAGGATGTTTGAACTTCACGGTGCAGAGTTTGACACAATGAGGGAGCTCAACTTAAGGAACAGTTGATCATAATATGATTTCAAAAGACGTTATTTACACTTTTTTTTAAAGCCGGAATCTTCTTTCCATCGGCACAAGGATGAGTAGATAAGGACTGAATTTTCATTTTTGGGTTATTTGTTCCTTTAAAATCTCAGTTGAAGGAGATTTTGTGACAATTTGAAAGCCATCAATGGTCAAATATGTAACATACATAAGTGCGATGTAGAAACGAATGATATACTTGAGTTAAGAGAAGACCTAGAAGAGAAGAAATATTTGCAGAATAATCGAGAAGAAGTAGATGGAATTTTTTTGTGGGAAAACCATATCATGCACAAATTATTACTCCAAGTTAAATCATGTCTGGAGATGATCTGGACGTTGCTTGAATACTTTGTATGTTCAACATTCTTCCTGTAACAAATTTGACAAGGCGCTCAGTCACTGAAAGTTAAGTTTTTCTAATCCTTTAAACTTCCACGTCTCGATATAAAACCAGGTGGAACTTTTTTCAGACGCTTCACACATTCTGAAGGGAAGGAATCCTTTTCCCGGGATGTGTTAAAAAATGCAGCGTGCTGATTTTATTTGTACGTCATTTTGCTGGCGATTAATGAAACATGCTCTGCTCCGTCTTCCTGTCCTTGTCTTTGTTCACATTGAAGTGAAATCAGGTTAAGTGGATGATGTCCCTGCACTGCGATGTCATATTTCACTGCAGCTCTGTACCTCAGGTTGTTGTGCGCCGTCTCGTGCCCTAATTAGTGAGCGTGGAGAAAAAAAAGAAAGAAGAGCCAGCCAAATGAAGAAGTAGTCACCTGAGATGAAGGACACCTCCTCTGTGCCAGGAGACGCTTCACATTTGATTTTTTATTTATATTTCTGTGCCGTGAAATACTCGAGGAAGAAAAAAAGAAGTGGGTCATTGAACAGATTTGAAGAAACCAACTTTGAAACATCCGTGTTGCCTGTCTGTCTCTGGTTAAACATAGTTTTGTATCCGATTCCCCAGTGCCAATTACTCATTAAAAATGTTTAACAACATTTTAATTGAAGAATTAATTACCTTCGGCTGGGCAAAATCCTCCTAAATTTCATCTGGGGAGTCATCAGATGTGCAGAGGAGCGGCCGTGGATGAAGTGTCAGAGAGTGGGTGGTGGTGGTTGGCGCAGGAAAATTACATCAGCAAGGAAATGTAGTCCGCTGTGAGTCACCGGCGAGATGCACGTGATAATTCATGAGTAAACACATCCGTGAGTAAAGCGCTACGATGTTCCTCGCAATGTGTGACTTTTCATCCCGCCGAACTGCAGCTCGCACAGTCTCTGCCAAAGCAAACACCATTCACAGCCTCTGCATTATTCAGAGCGTTTGACTTCGAAAAAACAAAAAACAAGGACGAGAAAAAGGAACAAAAACTGTGGCAGTGTTGCAAGTTAAGAGAACAGACCTGAAAGAGTCTGTTTATTTAAAAAAAAAAAAGGCACCTTCAGAGTGTCAAGATTCTGAGTCATCAACTGACACCAGTGTCAAACGGAACTGGTCATTTAATTTGATGTTATATTTTTTATGCAAGCACATTTAGATATTAAAAATCATCTAATAATAATCTTCCCATTTGCCTCTGCAGCCAATCAACCAGCGGCTGAGAACAGCTGCCTTAGTACATGACTCTCCAACCAACTGCCTTGTTCACATAGTCCACATACTTGCTGCGTCCACAACATCAATTCAAACATGAAAAAATCTAAATGCTGAACAAGTATAGAACAAAAATAGTTTAAATAACATCAGCTCAAGGGTCTGACAGATATGGACACCAAACATGCAGGCTGGCCTGTTTTATATTATGACATCACAAACTGTGCTCGCAGAACTTCGTAGACACGACCAGAAGACGAGGCTTCCGTTATGCAGTGGCGGAAAGTTATATTTGTGTTGATTAAATTAATCTCCAAGCAGAGTCTGACCCCTTGATTTCACCCGGCACGTGCTTCACTGGGAGCGTTTTCATTCGTGAATTATTGATTGTGTTTAATTCATCATTTTTCCTTGATTTTTATGCTTCTGTTTTATTTTGAAAACTGAACAGATTCTCTATGTCCTTCCTGTGTCTGACTTCCTGCCTGAGTCGATACTCCGTGCAGCTCGACGTGGCTTCCGTCAAAAATAGACTTGGCGCGTATGGACGCGTCACTTCTGAAACGCTGGAACGCAGATGTGCTCAGTGGATTCTGAGGGTCATGGAGTTCTTTTTTAACCTATTACACTTAATATTTCCATAATAATAAATGTTATGTCGGCTTTATTGACTTTCTGTTTTCCCATATTGTAACTCCACTGGTGTTTCTAATGTCTAGTCTGCAGATATGGCACCTGAGAGAGGGATCCTCTGTAGCTCTTAAGGTTAAAGGTTTTATTCCTTATTTGAATCGAGGGTCTAATGATAGACGCAAGGATTAGAAGATTTGTGGTTTTATACTACTGGCAGCTACGGGCATGATATAGGTGTGACGGCAGGTTAGCGTGTATAACTGCAGCTGTAGCATCACTTATATCAGAACTGGGGAGTATTTCGTCAGAAGAACCAAAGAACAAAACTGGAGGTTTTTCTTGATGGAAAAGATGTTTTCACTCTTCTCCCACATGGCTCTCCCATGACATCATATTGTTTGTTGATCTGATTGGTTAAAGTTAGCCTGATGGACAGATGGTTCATCCAATCACCTGCCAAGTATTTTTTTTTTTGAACGTGCCTTCCCTTTTGGTCAGTTTCCAAGGATGACTCCTCCGATGGCTCCGTGTAACAAACCATCTGGCCTGTCAGGTTAACGAAAACTAGCTCTTACACGATATATTCAAAGTCTGGAGTTTTCTTAAAGGAAGGGATTGTGCTCAGTAATGTCACTGTTTTACAACTGAACGCTCTAAATGTTTAGATTGACTTCAATTCCCCATTAATCAACATCCTTTGTGCTGCTCGGTGCTTTAGCAAAACCAGCGAGGGTAAACCTTCTGACTTACACCTCTCCCCCTCATCCTTTTGTCTGTCTCCTCTTTCTCTCCTTGCCTCCTATTTAGCCCCTGCATTTGATTAGTTAATCGCCCCCCTCCTCCCTCTCTCCCTCCCTCCCTCCCTCCCTCCCTCCCCCCAGTCCTCAGGTGGAGGCAGAGCGCTCGGGCTTCTCATCCAGCCAAGCTGTTCTTTTGGAAGGGAAAGGAGGCAGCTGTGTTTACAGCCCGGGTCCTGGCGTACATTTAGCAGAATCTATTATTCATATCGCTCAGTATCAGAGCGAGATCTCCAGCCACCTGTCTCGCTGACAAGCTCGCCCCCTTTTGTGGCGCTTTTCCGTTCGGAGCAAATTACGCTCGTCTTGATGAATTGAGTTTTTATGAGCGGTGCAGTAGCGCCTGGGCATCCTCGCGCCAAAGCCAGGGACCATCAGGGGCCCGGGGAGATTTTTCTAGTCAATGGGCAAACGTTTGGAAGAATGTAGATTCAGGAAGGGGTAAAGAGTGGAAATGTCAGTATTTGCTTCCCTTTCTCTCGCTCCTGGTCTTGCATCCTTATTGTTGTTTACCTCTCTCGCCCGAATGCTGGCCCTGATCTAAGATTTGAAAAGCGAGCAGCCAGAACAAAGGCTTCCTTCAGAATTGGTTTTCTCTGAGACACAGCTACCTGATGAGTCTGCCGGCGAACCATCTCCCTCCTTTGACTCTGTGTGAACATTTTTAATTAACAGGGAGGTGCATTAACTCGATGATAAGCACCCCTGATAACTTATAACATGATTCATAATTTATAAAGATTTTTGCTTTCATCTCCACTAGTTTGCATAAAACTAATTACTTCATAAATGGTATTCATTACAAAATATATTTTTTCTCTTTCCACGCAGACGTGTAAAGCGCGACGCCCAGCTACCAAGTGTTGCTCTGGGACTGGTTTGCATGCAGAGAAGAAAGGTAATGATGAGTTGTTGGAGGCGGTGTCAGGGGCAAACCTGTCTGTCTCTGTTTGTTCTCCACGAGCACGTTATGCAGCTTGAGATTCATTATTCTAACTGCTACAAACTGCAGCACAGAGCTTACATTTAACCTGCCTAATGCAGGTAAATCACAATCAGAGGAATTTATCCTGACAAATACAAGAAATGTTGACATGGTGGATTTAATACAAAGCAAAAATAATTCTAGTTTTGAGTTTGTCTTCATGAGCTGTGTAGTATTTTTTAGGACAGTGAACATTCAAGCAAAAAAGTTAAAAACATTTTTACGCTGAGGGTTTTTTTTCTTAAAGGCGCTTTTCCAAAAAGAGGCCAAAAATCCAAATAATGTCCCTGTTCATGATTTTTTTTTTATCAAAGTGACGCTTGATTCCAGAAGGCATCATCAAGTTAAGACTTCACAGAGCGGAGAAATGTACCGTGAATCAATAAGGAGGTTGCCTCTTTCACTTTTTGGTCCATGTTGTAATTTAACATACACTCTTGATTATGTCAGAACACATAATACCTTACTGTATAAAACACAACAAAGATTTTTGGCTGCACTGCATCTTTGGGATTCGGGGCACTATAACAAGTTTTGGGACTGCTGCATATAGCACATTTGTGGTTTACAACACATTTGGAGTATCTTGGTGTGTCTCAGTATGTTTTATCTTGGACATTCTTGTACAGAACATGTATGGTTTGAATTTGATCAGGTTATTTCTTTTTGGGTGATTTGAAACAGTGAGGGGTGAGGGCTTGCTTATAGGCTGGGCCAGCCCTGGCAAGGGACCTCATAATGTAGAACAGATACCAATCATTTCACTGCCATTTTTTGTGGAAAGCTGCACACAGTCACCTGATCTAAGCTGATCAATATTTGGGATTTGCAGTCAGACCTCATGGTCTATAACATAGTCTTGCAAGTTGTGAAAAGAATCAACAGCGAAACAACTTTAGTTCAGACGACTTGGAGCAGAAAAAAAGAAAAGTGAGGTGTATAAATAAACATGCCGAAACACATTGCCTGCCTCGCAAGTCTGTTTCCAATTCCCATTCGATTAAAGTGTCCCTGCAGGAGCCGGTGAGGTTGGGTACGGGGTGAGGTGCAGGGACATAAATCAAAGCGGTCCAAGGAATAGTAATTCTCGCTGAACATTTTGGACTGATTGATATAAATAACATTGTCCTCGCCATCTGTCCAAAGAGGGACCTTTCCAGTTAGTGTTGAGCGGCAACGGCAGAATAATTAATGAATGGTGTCCTTTGTGCCGGTAATAAAGAGGAGACAAATTATGTTATAATCCAACTGCTGCTCGTTTGTCACAGCCAAATAAAATGTCAAATAAAAGTGAGGGGCCACAGTGTTTGTTTAATGGAGTGCAAGCTACCTGCTCCAGAGTCTGACAGCAGGGTGGGACGGCTGTAAAAAGCAAAGCCTCTGATTGCAGGAATCCACTCAGACTGAATGTGGTGCTGTGTGCTGACGATGGGCTGCACATTTAGCAAATGCTCACAAATGAAGAGCTTCTCTCCAAATGACTGTGGATGTCCATTCTGGAGGAAGATCATGACCTGAAATTATGTCTGACTCTATGATCTCGGTGTTAGAAAAGATAAATTAGGTCAAATAAAGGTAGTGATGACGCTTTCAGAATGTGTTAGAATTCTGTTGGTTGCTTTAAAAGAAATCTTAGGCAGTTATTGTAGGTGTTTCTCAGATGCCTCTAAGGCTTTCGATCGAATCAATCATGGAAAACATGTTCATAAAATGATGCGAGAGAAGTAAACATCTACTTCAGAGTCATTATGGATTCGTATTCCTGTCAGGCCATGTAGTTTAGACGTGTTATCTGATTTTCACTTGTCAGCAGAGCAGCTGGCAAAGTTGTACATTATCGCCGTTTTGGTTTAACTTGTGCAGGTTTCAAAATTAACACCTGCCAAACAACAATGTAGGTAGATTCTCCGTTTGTAAAGAAAGTCTGTCGGGTGGGTAAATGTTTAAAGTAAAGGCTGTTCTGTAAATAGTTTTCTAATAAATAATAAAAATAGCAACTTCTAATCAATACATATCAATTTCAGGCTTAAATTAGTGGTCAGTCCAACCTACTTAAGGTGTCAGCATCACTCACTTCCGGTTTAAGCCTCGCCCAGTCTGAGCACAGACACAGATGCAGATAATTTAGTTGGTCAAACAGATACAGATAATGGTGGACTCGCTCATCTCTAGTAGCATGCTTTAGCACGTATATGAACCGCAGATTAACTCTGAAGCGCAATGATTGGGTAAGGGAAGAGCGACTGACTGGAAGGCCGTCATGTTTGCCTCTATTCCTGTTGGCTTTGACTTCAGGAATTTTCAGTGGAATAACTGGGAAAGTGGCCATGTTGGTCATCATTCAAACAGATGTTTCTCGCAAAGTTGTTGTGTGCAATCACTTGTCCAATAAAGTTAAATACTCGGTCATCTCATAATTTATCAAATGATTTGGTCGATTCCCAAACTCAGAGGTCACACTGTGCCCTTAACTCTGCATTTAGAAAAGTCTCATGACCACAAATCTGAATACAAGGACAGAGAATAATTCTTCACTCGCTGAACTCAATCACCGAACCGAGAGGTGGATTTCTTTTCCTAGAGTTGTAGTGCTCGTGTCATCTGTATGCGTTATGTGAAACATCTGCTCAGGTATTCATAACCTGAGATCAAGGTTGGATTGCTGTCATTGATCGGCAAAAACGCTTAAATTGAATTTGTATCCCTCATCTCACCTCTCTGCAAACCGTCATAACCGGAGCCCAAACCTGAATGTTAAGCCCCTGAGCAAGAAGCTGCGTCCAGAGAGGAATTTTGACGTTCCGTCAACAAGTTCTGATTCTTTCCACAAGCAAAAACCAAAAGCCTACACATGTACGTGCTGAAAATGATATCCCCAATGTTTGACCTAGAGCTTTTACAAATACATCAGTTGTTATTGTGATGCTCACATTACGAGCCAAAGAGGAAGTACAAAGTGAACTTGAACTCTGAGACATTTTGGAGGCGTCCTGGGAGGCAAGGACAAAGTGAAGGGCTGCCAAACAGCGCCTTGATAAAGGTCAGAAGAGGCAACCCAGACAGGAGTTGAACGCTCCACAATATCGCCTCCAGGTCTGTCAATCACCCTTCAAATTAAAGGCGAGGTGAGGTTTAGGCTTCACCAGCCACATTTGACATCAGACAGCGATGAGGACATCACCCAGATGCTCCGAAGGTATGCTCATTCAGCCCACGTCTGAGTCTCGGCAGGGCCCGCATTATCAGGGCCAACAAAAGGAGGATCCGCTTTGTGCAATCAGCACCGTTCTGTACATATTAAACAGCGCAACATTCTCAACCCAGGTTCATTTTAATTAGAGGGGAATTTGATCATGGACGTCTCCCATGGGCACTTTTGAAGTTAATAAAACAAGCTGTACCTTCGCAAAGAGGAGCTCTCCTTCCAAAGCAGGAGCCGGGAGGGTGAAGTCAAGGGGGAGGAGGAGGAGGAGGGGAGCAGGAAAAAAAAGTTCCCTCTTCAAGTCAAAACTACAGGGAGGTGTCAGAAAAGAGGCTGTGATCCTCCGCTGTGTTGGGAAATGGCGGGTGAAAGCAAGCAGAGGTCGCTGAGGTGCTCAGAGGGATTATCAATGTCGACGAAGCGCTTCACTAGCTTATACGTCTCATAATGAAACGGCTGAGGTGTTCCCCATTATTGCTCTGACACTTTGGTGTATTCATTCAATAGATGTTAATAACAAAAGAATTAGAAGATGAGATGAACCTTAACAGCGTAGGATAATATTTGTCTGGGTGAAGGTTTCCAACTGTAGACCTGAACAAAAAGGTTTATTCAGTTTATGTTCATTTTGGGGTTCGAACAAAGACCTTATGTGACGTTCTCTCTCTAAATCTAGAGGCTTGAGTCTGCTATTTAAGTACAAATGAAGTGCTCAGGTGTCACATATTATGAAGTATGAACATCTGATTTCTATATCTGGACTGATATCTCTTGAACTTTGAACACCACTGGTGACTTTTTCAGAATTAAATCAGGCCTTGATGTTTGCCGACACTTAAAGGAGCAATTTGTAAAATATGACCAGAATCCAAAGGTAGCTCCAAAAATATAGGGGGGCAGCATATCACCAGAGTAACCGCCAACTGCTGCTCGCTACTCTCTTGTGCCTGGACTGCGACCTTGCATCATGGGGGGAATCACTGCAGGGAACTGGGCTCAGCTTCCTCCCAGTTAACGGGGCTGGAAACCAAACTGGGAATGGACACCGCCTCTGAGACCAGTGAAGGCCAGTTTGACGACAGTGGATACAATACAGAAGAAACAGCAGGCAGTGGACAGGTGAGGGGTGAAGTGGCAGAACAGTGAGATATTTAGGCAGCCTTTAGCTGCATCTGTCATGTCTGCAAGATGGTACAGCTGTGACAATATCTTTATTATGCTAATAGAAAACAACCTGCAAAATGTTTTTGCACTTGTTATTTATGAATTTTGTCTAATTTCTAGGGAGAAAAGTTGCTGTCTGGGTGAGAGGGTGGGAGAGAAAATATGCCTTTTTGTAATTTGAGAGAACTAACCCTCTAAAGTACAACAAAACTGAAGTGATGAAGTTTTAATAAAGCTAATAAAAACTAGAAATTAGTAACAGTATCAGTCTTTGATTTGGTGTCTGTATTCATTATCAAAAGTGAATCATATGAGATGTTTCATCCATCCAGTTAAGTGTCATTCTGGACCAGAACTCTTCACCTCTTTAGTACACACACTGTAAAGGCCCATGGTGTTATAGCGCATGTGCTTTTATTTTCCCAATAAATGACCGGTCATCTGTCCCTGAAGTAAACGCTCCATCTCTCCGGTGCCTCCAGGCGGGTCGTTAAACGGCCAAACGAGCGATGGAATGAGTGAATAATTCAACAAATAGATGAATAAATAAAAGGGGTCGGACTCTGCAGTGGTTAAGCAGAAAGAGGGGACAGGAGGGGCGGGTGGGAGGGGGGGTTGTTCAGCTGGGGAGCTACCTATGGCAGAGGGAGGGCAGCTTTCTCTCCCTGAACATGTACCGTCTGTACTATTCTGAACCTTGGCACCGGTACAGGCATCTGCTGCCAGCCTCCCTCTGCCAGTCCACCGTATATACACACAAACATCTGCTTCCCCCAACACACACAAAAAAAAAAGGGGACACGCAGCACTTGACAGGTCTGCATTTCGCCATTCTGCCTGGCCCTGCTCGCCGGGTTCTTACACAAAAACCTTAATGCATCCTGTCAAGCCATTAGCCGGTGATACGATCAGCTCGCAGGCCCCCATTAAGCCATCAGTGTCCACCTGTGATAAAGACGACCATTTGTTTTCTTAAAGCCCTACTTAATGTCCGTTTAACTCAATTTGTCAGGAAATGTACAACAATTTCCTCCCCCCACGGTCCTGAAATCTGGTCGGGGTTCAAAAACGTCGAGGAGGAGAGGGGGAAGGAGGGTTTTTTTTTTCGAGGATGAATATTCAAATGAGGGGATTAAATTGCCTCTCATATTGACGTATCGTGTTGCGTGAGCGCTGAGAGGTTGCCTGTGTTTTCCCTCTAAAAGCTGATTTTTGGACAGCAGGGGCAAGAGCTGGAGGTTGTTTTGCCTCCATTAGCCTCGGTCCACGGCCCCTGCTCCCTCTCCTGACGCGTCTGTGACAGCACTCTAAATCTGGCCCCGCCGTTATTACCGGTGCACACGCCATGCCGCCGCCACTGCCGCCACTGCCAAGGCATAATAACACCTTTTAAAACAACATTGTCCCTGATGCTCGCAAACACACATGTCAAATGATCATCCCTCCCTCCTCCTCATCCACCATCCCCGGTGAGGACACCTAACAGCCACTGAAACATCTGTTTATGTTTTGTCTACAGATACATCATTTGGATTTTGGAGCGGTGGTGGTGGGGAGGCGGTGAACAAACATAATGACTCTTTGCTATGTTGTAATCCCAAGCGCTTGGGTAGTAAATCTGCTATTAAGTCCAAAAGGGAAAAAAACTACCTTGTAAAACAAACAAACAACATCTCACATACCATAAGGGCCTCAAATTGGCAAAAATGCCCTTTCTTGGGTATACGATTGCCCCGGCTTCCTCCCGGATGGCGGTTTGGCCAAGCAGGCAGGAAGTAGCAGGGCCCCTGGTAGTGGCGGCAGCGGCACTGTCGACATCTGTCGTGGTTGGAGAGCTCAGTGCACAGGAAATGGGGTGTCACGGCGCTTGCTTGTTGGCCATTATCCTGGCATCCTAATGAAGTGTGGGGCAGTTCGCAAAAGGGGGTCTCTGGATGGCATGTTGAATGCACGGGTGGGCAGAGGCAGCACACATACACCCAAACCATCCCTTCGCCCTCACTCTCCCCTTAAAATCCTCCCCCCTCTTCCCTGTTCCTTGTGCTTCCCATCTGCCCCGAGCCCCTGAACTGCACCCAATGGGACGGAGGCTGCTTGGGAGCGCATGCGCCTTATGCCTGCCGTTTTCCCTGCGACAAGGCTGAGTGCGAGGCCATTAGGCATCTCGGCACAACCGTCGCACGATTTGAAACACACAGCGAACAAGTGTCCTCTCGGCATGGATGCTGCCTCACGCCAGGAGAGCTGGGCTGCAGCGGCGCAGCGCCATCAATATACCTGGCCCTAATGGTCTTTGCACCACAGATCAAGTGGTGTTTGTCGGATTCCTGAAGGGCCTTAGGTGGCTGTTTATTGACACAACAAACAGAAAAGACTCCCCTGACTGGACGTATTTCCACAGTACTTCAACTCAAGATGCCCCTGAGTGCACATTATCATACATCAAAATGGCAATTTACAGAAATCTATAGAAAGATGATGCAGTTAAATAAATGAAGAGGTCAAAACAGTGAATATACATTTGTAGGAAGAGGAATCCTTTGGTTCTATTATTCAGTAATTATGAACCCTACAACAATCACTCATAATTTGAAGCTGAAAAGAGTCATGTAGGGGTCAAACTGATCTGTTCCCTCCATTTTAGTGAAAATTACTGATATTTCACTCTCATTTGGGCTTTTATTTTGAAGCATTACAGTGCAGCAAACGGCCCGACAGCAGTGACAGTGTTTATCTACACGGTTTCAAACTGGACTACTTTATCTACGTACAGTATATACTGTATGGATTTATGAAAATTGCATATACAAACTTATTTTGATGCACTACACAATAACAAGAAGCTTGTCTAAATGGCAATCTATGGAAAGATGATTCTGTGGCATGTTTGAAGCGGTCAAAACAGTGCATTTTCATTTGGTAAAAGAACAACATAACTTTAACTTTAAGTTCAGAAACCACCTGTTGTAAAACATGGCCTTTTATTGTGATTGTGATTTTATTGTGCATTTATATTCTTGTTGAGTGTATATATCTATTAGTCTGTGAAAATTCAAGATATGACGAGCATTACGTGATCGTTTCAGCTTTTATTTTGACATCAGAAGCTGGAGTGAGGGGGAAAATGCGTTCTGTATTGTTTCTTTAATATGGGAATTGTAAAAATCTATAAAAATCTAAATACAGTTGTATTTGAAGAGTTCAAATCTGTATATATAACTTTGATATTATCACTCAGTATATTAAAAAACAAGAATATGCAATAATATTTTATAACCTGATGTTAAGCAATTTGAAGTGTGGGTCAAAGTGGCCTGTTTCATCTTTATATTTATGCAGTAATCTGTCTTCAAAATCACAGATACAAGCCTGATTTTATTTTCAGCTTGTATTTTCACACAGCACTAACATTCAGCCTGTTTTGCTTCTCCCCACACAAACGATCGCTCTTCAGGTAAAGAGTCTCTACTTACTTGTCTGCCCATAACTGTAATGGGCTAATGTGCCGCGTAAATGTAGCACTACAGCCTTAGAGTGCTTCATCAATACATCCGACGGCTGCAGGACAGAAGGGGGATTATCACGAGCGCCAGATGCTAAGCCACTGAAACTGCACACAATCAATTAAGTCCTCTGTGCATACAGTAGCATCGTGCTGCAGCTGAGTTTGTCTGGGAGAAATATCACACAGCTCACTTCCCAACTGGACAGAAAGTTGGATATCTCCACACATTGAAAAAGCAGACTGATACATCGATGAGGGTAATCACGGAGGTCGCCAAGGTGCAGGTGAACGGAGGAAGAAGTGAGAACGGTCACATATTTCCATTTGGAGACGGTCCTCACCAGAAAAATCACAGTATTCGTCATTTGGTCAAGCAGTTACTACAGCCTATATTTGTTTTCCATGTGGTCCTGGCAATTATGACTGTTCTGCTAAAATCAAAACATTTACCGAGATCTCTTAGTGAGGAGGATGGGGTCGATGGTTGGGTGCACTAAGCGTCTGACTCTGACAAGTAAGTATCCTGTTTTCTAGTCAACATTGGTTTGTTTTAACCACAATCACAATCTTTCTCTAACCTTAAAGGAAAGATTGAGTTATCTGAAGTTTTGGGGAATTAAGTTTGACTAGTAAATCTCTTGTCAAAGGTCTGCAATAGCTTTTACATTCCAGTTTTCCTCTCCAACAGGTTCCTGTCGTTCGGTTGTACCAGCAGATATCTAAAGGTGTGCAGTGCTTTATGTTCCGACAACCCAGACCTGGAGGTAAATCCCAGTGGGATTCTGGTGGAATCCTTTATTTAAAAGCATCAGTTCAGGTCTAAAGTCGAGGCAAAATTCTCAGCAATCCACTCGTTGTACCCAGACATATTTGACACTGTAAAATCACTACATTGTTGAACCTGTGGACAAAAGAGTGAAAGACCCCTTGGATATATTTAGCTGTCTGTGAACATGAGACCAAAACCAGTCACAGCAACAACTGGGAAGGTGTCAAAGTCTTTGACCAAGAGTCAGCGGATGGCCAAAGAAAGGAATGAGTCCAGATTTACCCTAAAATCTAGGGAATAACTGCCAAAGAAGGCTTCATCATTTCACTGTGACTTGCAGTTTTAAGGTAATTTGTGAAGTATAGACTGGAGACTGATTGTAGCACGGCCACATGGGTTTTAACTCATCTACAATGACGCACAGACACAGATCAGTTCATCCTGTGCTTCATCCTGTATGTTTTCCCTCTAATATACACACTCGACAGGCCATTTAACAACTTAGACGACAGCACAACAGACTCAGAGGGAGGAGACAACATATCAAACACCAAAGCACCCAGTGATGGACCACCCTCATTTTTCACCTGCAACCACTGCAGATCGCTTAATAATGACCTGATCTCTTTGTCAAACCCGGCACCAAGAAGGATTGTCCCATCTGGCTCGCCTACCTGAGAGACAAAACGCCCCACAATCCCCTGCAGCAGCTCCAGTCCTGACAGAGGAAGTAGGTAGTTAACCACATTACCTAACAGGTCGTGATGGATGCTGCGGCCCTCTGTAGGGGTCAACGGTCACGCAGTCCCCACCACCGAGAGGAAGACAGATGAGGTTGGGTGCTGTGGCCAGACACCTCTCCTGCTCAGCCTTGTTTTCTTTACTCCCAAAGCAATCTGATACCTGATTGGCTCTCAAAGGAGCACAGGTTTGATAGCACATGATTAACACCGGCCGCTGCAACACGACCCGACGCCGTTAACTGTAATTACTGGTCCGGCTCAGGTGGAGGCAGAGCTAATTCTGCTCAGAAATGGGTATTAACATGATAGCCTGGGATGATTTTCACACAATATGCTCATAAGTAACACAAATTGGTTTAATGTAACAGAGATCCAACCTGTATCCAGTAACTGCAAGGTCTTACCATTGGTATTTCCTGTTGCACAGGAAGGATATGTTTCAGGGTTTTGGTCGTTTTGGCCCACTGGTGGAACTAAGAGGCAGTGGTACAGATAAATGGTTAGTTGGTTTAATTTACATAGTTATTTTTTATATCTAAAGGTGCTCAAGAATTCACATAAAAATGTCTAATTAAAAGGCATAATTTCAGTGACCAGTTACATTTGGAAATCACCAGTCAAAAGTGTTCTGCAACTACAAGCTAACGACTGCCACAGCTGGGAGACAACCCTTTACCAGTTAAAGCTTCAAAGTGTGTGGTGAGGAAATATGACCCTGGATACAATACATTTGGATTTATAATAATTATTCTGTCACAGCCCAGTTTTTTTTCCCCAGTTTTGGTCGAGTTATATATTTTTTTCTCATTTATTTGGAAGATGGTTCTCAGAAATGGGCCTTAAGTTACAAATGGTTGAGAACCCCTGAACTATAAAAATGGAGGCCAAAAACAAAGAAAAAATATAAAGGATTAAGATTTTAAATCCAAATTAATCAAATAAAACTAGACCTAAAATATCTAATAACATAAAACAGAATACACAATAACTGAAAACATCTGTAGAATTAAATGTATTTTGGTGCTCAGAAAATATTCGCCCTGTTGATGAGATGGACCAACACCTCCTCACACAGCCTAGGTTCCATACTGTCAGAAGGATCCACACATTACAGCAGATCCAGCAGCAACATGTGAAATGCCGATTCAGCATTAAATGCGTTACAAATGACTTTAATGGTGGCCGCTGGACGCGCTCCACCCCCCTCGCCGACCCCTCGGTGCTGGCTACACTTTTACCTTTCAGCCGCCATCAGCCGCGCTGCCTCATCCATCACCGTGCAAAAGCCGGTGAAGGCTGTTTACCATAAAGCTCTCTGCTCCTGCTCTGCATCACCCTGGACACACTTACAACAGACCCCTGAGATGACACGATAGACTGTCTGGCAGCCATATTGTAGTGTTGAAAAAGGAGAGTGAAATCCTGCCCTCATTAATGGGCAAAAGCTGCCAACAGCTGGTTGTGTTTACATCCCAAATGTGATAGATTTGCTTGATTTGTGTGCTGATCTTGAGTGTTTTTAGACTTTGATGACTTCTGATGATCGGCATTCAACTGAAGCTTATTATACACAAATGTGGATGTTTTCAGTATAGTTTTCTAGAATCAGGAGACAGTATGAGACAGCTCACTTATATAAATGCTATAATATTCTGGCACTGGAGAATTAACCAACATGTTAAGTTAATTCTCTGGTCCGTGCACTTGAACAACTGGGCTCCCTCAGGAATGGATGAAATGCGTTTTCTGGTGTAATTGAACAGGACGAACACTTTTTACAGTGTGTATAAAACCTCACAGCATCTCTTGATGCTCTCTGACAGTGAATAATCGTCCGGCGCTTATGCAGCTTATCTGAGTATGTCGAACAGCGGCGGCGGGAAAGAGAGCCCTTAATCTGCCCATAATCAAACCCGACAGTCACCTACAGCAAGGTGTGGCGCCACGCTGGGAACCAGTCAGGCGAGAGCTCTGATCAGCAGAGAGAAACTGCCAAGCCATTAATATTAATCGTCCTAATCGGGCTGGAGAGCGGCGGAGTGATCAGAATGCACTACAAGGTGAAGCTCAGCACGGTGGGGCCGACTCGGCAGGCGAGCGCGCTGTAGTACATCAAGGTAACGCTTCGCCGTATCCCGCGGCCGTCTATTTGAAGTAGGTGAAGGGAAGCCAGGTTTGTGTTATTGTTAATTACACTCTTTGTAGTGAGTCTAGACGAAGAGGCCGCCCCTCCCGCCATGATGTCTCTCTTTAGCTTCCTAGTTCTTCATCTTCTTCTTCCTCTTGTTCTGATCCTTTCCAGCTTCACTCGTCCCTCTTTTCATCTCTTTAACTAGATACAAGAATTTCACAATCCTTTTCTACCTCCTCTCCTTTTTTCATTTCTTCATCTTTTATTTCTCTCTTTTGTTTTACACCTCTAGTTTCCTCTCTTCTTTTTATTCTCCCGATTAGTTTTCTTCTCCTCCTCCCTCCTCCTTCCTTCCCTCACAACTTGCAGGATCGACCTTTTTCCTGCTCTCAGCTTCTAATTTTTCCACTCTTCCTCTCCGTCTCTTCAGTTTTCCACTCTCATCATCTTTCCTTTGGTTCCTTTTCCTTCATATTCATTTGATCCATTTGTCCCTCATTAGTCTTCTTCATCCTCTCTTTAATTTGTTTTTCTCCACTTCTCATCTCTCTCCTCTTTCTCTTTTTAATCTGTTTTCTTCTTTCATCCAGTTTGACATCTTTCTTGTCACCTTCTTGTCTCCCTTATTTCCCTTCCCCACTGTCTCACTTCCTTCTCTCTCTTCATCCTGCCCTTCCTCTTGCACCATCCATCTTCTCTCTCCCATCATACTCCTCCTTTTTGGCTCCATATCTCTCCCCGGCTCCATGACCCTGGCTCTGACAGAAGACCAGTTTACTCCACTGGCTCCTCTTAGTGAGCAATGATCACCTCTGTTTACTCCGGCGTCGCTACAGTGACGGCCAAGTTCTTCTCGACTCTGCTTCTTCTGGACCGTGAACGAGAGTGCCGGCCTTATCTCGCCGCCGCCGCCACACTGAGGATTACTTTACCAGAGGAGATGTAGTCCAGGATAAAGTTGTGCTACTTCACCTCTCATTCTCCCAAAGCTAACAGACAGTCCAGCAGCCATGTTAACAGTGATCTGATAGCATCTGATAAATACAGCCCCTCTTTGTCTAGTTATTTCCCTGTCACTTCTGTTATTTTTCTACTTCCTGGGAAGCAGAAATGTGCCGTTAGGATAAAGATTTGAAAAGTAGCAGCTGAGGCCGGCACTTATAATCAGGAATGAGCAGAGATCTCTGGTTGAGGAATGATAGAAACTGGCTATTGTAGCAAAGAACCTGCAGGAAGCTTTTTCAAGTCACCAGAGAGTCAGAAGAAAATGGGTAAACAGTGCGTAGGGGGGGAGCAAAAAGTCCTACGCTCAGCAGCTTTGAGAGTCCGAGATGTGAAAAGTGACTGGTTGATTTATCGCGGGGGGAAACGGAGCCACAAAGTACAATTTTCCACCTTGGCCGCAAAACAATAATTCATAATGATGTCGCCTCCTGATATCAGCAGACCTTTGCGCCGTGTCGGCCCTCGAAAATGATCATAATAAATGTCAGGACTTTGCAGGTAACTACTTTAAAAGCCATTAGAAGTAGTCGTGATGGAAGATACCGGCCGACGCTTCCATGTTGAGATAACAACTTGGTTTCGCAGATAAAACAGGAGAAAAATGAGCGGGCTGTTTTATTGTGAGGGTACAGGAGCTCAAGGACTATTACAGATAAACTGGTTATGTCAATTAAAATGGCGCTACAAGGTTTGCTCCATAACCCCACTCCTCCCGCCACCATGAAAGGATTGTTTGTGCCTCCTTCATGCATCAGGGTTGGATGGTCTCCGCCACATCACACCCGAATCTCTACACCTTGCTCAAAGTGACAGATATTAACTACGAGGGGAATAAGAAAATGTACAGCGCACCGTTTCATAATGCTGTCATGTCTCCCCGTTGACCTTTCAACTGGATATACTTGGACGGAGTACTCCCAGCAACAGTCATGCATCACAGTTTAATGGCGTGTCATGGAAGGCTTGCTGCTTTTTGTTGTTGCACATTTTTTATCGCCACATCGGCACATTATGAGAGAGCTAATGAACTCTGCTTTTGTTACAACTTTTCAGGCTGTTGTTCTTCTAAAAGTGGGGACTTTAACTTCAAAACAAGCCCATATTGAGCAGGGAATCTAATACAAAAACTAATACTTGTAAGAGCAAATAAGCGGGCGCAGATGAGCACTGTTCTTTATGTACACTCGGCTCTGAGAATATTGGATCTTAGTGCGCTCAATGTCATCCGTTTTGCTCTAAGAAGGGCTCATAAAAGCAGCGGCTGATGTGACTTTAAAGTTCCCCCGGGGACGTGAGCGGGACTGTTTAAAGACTCTTTAAAGCCGCCGTCAGAAATACTTGAAAAGACACGGGAATTAATAACAATGAGTTTACCTACACTTTCATCTCCTTGATGTAAAGGCATTTATCATATTCCTAATATGTTTTTGCAAGAATGAAAACACTCCACTTGCACATAAAAGACACTATTATTGGGGGAAATGACCTAGAAGGTACAGGTTTTAAATAGTTTTTTCATACTGATAACCAGGAGGAATTCATTATTTCTATATACTGTATAAAACATGGATGCAGTCACCGTGACGTCACCAGGTTGCTGAGGAGCCACAGTGAAGCTCAGTGTAGTGGCTCTTTGCCTGAATCCATCTAACTCCCAGCTAATCCAAGCAAAGAGGTGGAGCACAGACTTGTTGGAAGCTCTGTTAGGACAATTAATCGCACAGGAAGCTGGATTATTTGTCTGATAATTGCATGAAAAATTCCCCAAAAGGCACCAACATCAACATTTAGTAATCAGTGAGGCTCCGCCCCCAGAAACACTCCGCTCCGGCTGCACCCTTCTGACATGGAATATGAAGCTAGCTCTTACGTGTCATTGAAGATTGATTGATATGTATGTCATGATATTATTGGTTGAAAATGTAACTGATGTAAGAACACTTCAGATTTTGTTTTACTGGAAGAAAACATTATATATTGCGAAATAGGGGCACAATGTGACCATAGATGTGATCTGAAAGGGTTAAAAAGATATTTTTCATTTGTTGACTTTGAGAGAAGCCTGTAGCAGTATCATTGTAGTATTCTGGTGCTGTTACAGTTTACGATATCAGCAAGCTAGGTGTGAAAACATCCTTTGTTTTTGTTCTTACTCTGTTTACCCAGGAAAGCAGTACTGATATAGAATGCATTTGTAAAATACATTTAATTGCAATCTTCCCTAATTTTGGATGACATCCAATATTTAATCAAGTTATCTGTTAGACGTATTGCTGTGACAAGCAGAAGCACATGTATTGATCAACATAATGATGCTTTATATTATGAGAACAATGCACAAAGTGCACAGTTTCATCCCGTCTCCATCCTTTCCTGTGTCTATGGGTGTCATGTTCGTGTCCCAGTTTTGATGCTACATCAGGGAACATGGCTTGAAGCGACGCAGACAGGGACAGAGAGGTGTATGTGTAATGCAGCATGAGACTGTCTGTCGTATCACATGTGGAGGACGTAGCCTGCAGGAGAGGGGAGAAGGAGAAGAGGTGGAGAAGAGAGAGGAAAGGGGAGTGTAGCTCTGAGGAATCACAGTCCCTGTCGCCTCACTCCTCCCAGAGGGACGACTGTGTGCTTTCCCCATCCGCCTGAGGTGTGTGTTGAGTGGGCTGAGAGTGTGTGTGTAGAGGGGGGTACAGCCTTGTAAAAGCTGAAGGGCCCTGCAGGGACCTCGACTTCTGTTGTCCCCAGACCCAGAGCCATGTGCTGTGCTTGGCAGCCCCGTCCCTTCTGTGCCCGGCCTCGGGTCACTCTGGGAGGGAGGGGAGATGGGGTGAGGTGGGGAGGAGGACACGGTGGTTTTTGGCTAGGAAAGGTTTAGAGGGCGACTTATGTTGGTGCATGGGTGCACTTCTTTGTGGTTTCTGGATCTTTTTACTGCATTTGTGGAACAGAGAGTAAAAATAAAGGAATTGCTAAAAACAATAGCCAGATTAAAAAGAAACCTGTGTAAAAATGGACTGACATGAACGGTATTAATTTACAATAACTTAGTTAGACTATCAATTGCGTAATTTTGTCCTCTAAAGCCAAAAAATAGCTGAATTTGAATGCATTTTTTAAATAGGCTATAGGACAGTGTTTAAGCTATGAGTCTCTTAATAGCTGTGAGTGCTTTAAGAAAAATGGAGAAAAGGGAATCTGTATTTTATTTTGATGTCTTTTCTAGACCACGATGTTCTATGTTGATGAAGATTGCTTGTTTGACTGCAAATGTAGTTTCCTCAGGCAAGCAGTTTAGTACGACAAATTTTTACTTTTATTGTAAAGCGGCGACCTCTAGTGGCCGTATTAATTCTGAAGGCAGTCGGGTGACATACGGCGACAAATGTAGGGGGAGGAGGCCGAGGTGTTGGATGGTTAAAAATAACCCCTGACCCTAAAAGTAACAAGTAAGTAAGTAACAAGTACTTCTGTTCCCTAAACACAAAAGTCCGGTATGCTTGTTGCTGGTACTCTCCAACCCTAACCCTAACTCATATTTGTCAATTTGGGAGTCATTGGCAGTCGATGTCTTCTTTTGTTTCTCCTAATTTGAACAAATAAAAGCTCTTACAATGCGGGTGTATTCACAAGATCTATGATATAAATTTAGATTAAGCTCTAAAAACTGAACTGACCTGAATTTAATGACCAATTTGATCCTAAGGGAGCAACTTTTTTAAATTTTTGATCCCAGCTTCTTCACTACAACATAAATCCACATCATTATACAGTGGTTATAGAGCGATATGACCCAACTGACCTCCCTCAGCTGGAACCAGAACACACCAAACAGAAACATAAATCCATAAATTTGTCTGCGATTCTGCTTTAATTTACAGTCTGCAGAAACAGCACAGAAGTGTCGATTTTAATTAGAGAGCATGAGATGGGCTGGTTCAAGCAGAGATGACGTGGGAGTGGGTTGGACGGACTCAAGCAGCTTCACTGAGAACTAATTTGTTTGAATGACAGGTCATTTTCCGAGTATAACTTGAAGGGTTTTCATTACAAAATGTCACAGATTCATTCCGGGTGAATTTGAAGGGCTTATTTTCAAACAGATAAGTGATTACATCCTCAAAAGCAGAGCTATTTTAATAGCTACCTAGTAATGTCCATCATAATCCAAAGTGAGTTAACCAGAGAAGGTGTCGCACTATTCAAACTGATGATAGCTGAGATTTTTAAATTAGTCCTCAACTGTAGATCAGGTGAACAAATTTCATCACTCCTGGACTTTTTAATTAGCTATGAAAAAGACTACCTGGCTCAGATGCCAAAGATATATGTATGCCAGGGGTGTCCCATTTGTCCTACACCAATACACCAATTCATTATACAGCGCAGAGGAGATCGTTCAGCCTGTCTCATTATCATCACTGGGAAATCTGCTTCGACTTGCTCAGAACTGCTTGACAACGTCCAGCGGTTTTGAGATGAGGACACAAACTTTTGCTAATTAAGAGTGGAAGACGAGGTGTGAGGTGGACACAGGGGTTTGCGGTGAAACAGAAAGAGTAAAGACTGCAGGTTGAACACCCGAGTTGTAGGGAACCTTCAAGACCGTAACATGATTGCCACCATTTCAACCCTCATGCAATCTTAGATTTTATTTTTAATTTAATATTTTAAGATAGGTGCATGTCAACGTCTTCTCATACCAAAGTTTTGTCATGCGCCCCTCGCGTCTTATCCAGGCGTGATGCGGAACTGACAAAACAACCAAGATTACCATTAAAAAAGACTGACATTTCTCAGCTCTTTGGTTTCGGTTTGGAGAAGTTTAGGCAGCTCAAACTACTTGGTGAAGGTCCGAGAAAGACCACAGATCAGAGGCGGGAGGCAAACAGTGGTTTCTGGTGCCAACGTCAGACACTTTATACACCCAATAATCCACCCAACATTCTCCTGAAGAGGTTTAGTGGCTCTATAACAACATTAAGCGACTACACCCTTTGCTTCTGACAGATAAATGTCACTATTTATATAAACGTCGTTTTAAGTGTTGGAACAAGAGACCCATGTAATGCTTTTGGTTTTCTGCTGAGGACAGACTAAAAAAAAAAAAAGACTGCAAACCAAAATGACAGACGCTGATTTGTCCTCTTATCTCGGGTATCTGTTTGGACTCGGGCGTTGATTCGTGGTTTGTGACCAAATATCTCTTAACTGTAATCAAGAAGGAGATTAAACAACAAATCTTTTGACCAAGGGTTTAGTATTACACTTCCACAAAGGCTCACAGAAGAGACAAAAAGAAGTTTTCTTGCATAGAGACATTATTGTTGCCCCACAAAGAGGTTTTAGCCACCCCCAAAGCAAAATCAGCATAAAAACAATAACTGAGAATAGAGATAGCAGTTCAAATCCTCTCTGAATGTGTCTAATAAATTATCAAACAACTGATGAACAAGCAGAAAATTTAACTTATTTAGTTACACATTTTCTTCTAGCCCAAACAGTACGTGGACATGCTTACTTTCGGGTCATTCACCCCCCAAAGGCCCATTCTGAGCATCCTGGAGAGTGGTAAACACTGATGCATCAGAGGTTGAGATATCTAAAATATTAGTCCATTGCATGTCACACTAAAAAAACAGTGGATCCTACAATTCTGCAAACAAGTTTCTTACAGGCTTTCAGTAAAAGCTGAGATAACCGTGATGACATCTTTAGGGCTGGTTTCTCAGACTCTAAAGCCACAGACGTTATTCAGACGTTATTCAACTGTTTTTGGCTAATTCTCCCAATGAACTGACCTTCATGTGTGAAGTTAGCAGATTGCTCCTTGAAGCAGAATCATCAATGCAGACGATTCAAATCTAACAGCTTTCACTACATCAGAGACACTAACTGAGGCTGCGAGCACGCACACTATCACAGGTATAAAGATGTTTACGAGGAACCGGAGCTCTTGCAACTCTTCTGTAAAACATCAAGTAAACATAAAAATAACTTTAGCATGACACAAGTTACTTCTTTCTCTTTGTTTGGCATGTGATGTTGCAGCAAGGGGAGGAAGATAGATGCAAACCCCAAAACCTCACAACCTGACGTACTCAATTTATTATCTGTCAAAAAATACGGAGGACGCACTTTAAAACTCTCAATCATCTCATCACTGAAGGATTTAATGGGCTGACGGTCCTTAAAATGCAGCATAATCTTTTTTAAATGCAAGCTATCAATCGTTTGGTGAGAGGAGGGAAGTCAACTCTTCAGATGGAGCAGTGAGGTAATGTCCTCTTTGCTGAAAAGGCTTTCACTCCTCAATCCAAGATAATAGGAGCTCCGAGCCAACAATACATTTTACTACCAGCATGGTAGCATGTATGTGCTTTCCACTGCTGCCAGAAACAAAGAGAGTAGCAAACGAGAGGGAGGGAGGGAGGAAAGGGGTGGTCATAAATGCAGAGCGGGGAGACAATCCCATTGGCTCTGCTTTCATCAGTTAGGTGGCACCGTGAGCTAATCCCCGGGCTTAGCTGCGTGTCGCCCAGCACGGCACCCAGCCGGGTGTCGAAGGGGCCACCCTGGCAGATCTACTGGTCCATGTGGCCATCCCAGCATCCCTCGAGGGGTGTTCAAAATCCCGCCATGTTGCATTTACCTTCTGTGCAGGTGGCCCCGCTGGCCCCTCACTGGCTGTCAGTGCAGCTAAAGCGGAAACTTTTGCACACTTTGGCAGCGAGAGTTTGAAAACTGTTTGTACTTAAAAGCCCGCAGACAAAAAGCAGCTTGATGTTAGTAAACTGTACATCACGTTTATTTTCCAGCGTACTTTTAGACTCTTGGCATCTTCTGCCGAGCAGAAAACCCTGATTCTTATCTTGAAGTGCAGACAGACAGGCGGCAAAACCGCGTTGGCTTTTGGAGCTCCACGGTTCAGGCTTTTCTGGGGTTACAGCCGGAGTGAAAGCTGCAGTTTCTGCATGTTGGCTGCTCCAAAACAACTATCCATCAGCGGCTGCTCCGCGTCTCCTGGTTCAGTTGTAAACCTGTCAAAAAAATCTCACCCTGACTTTAACATCCGGACTGTCAGATCTTTGTTCATTCATATTTGGAACCTGATCGTTGCTCCACGTTCGTCGTACATTTGCACAATTTAAACACAACAAACTGCATCCAACATTATAACTGCAGAACGTACTAAATGTTGCACCACATGTGCGTTAATTGATTTAATTTGTCATGTATGTTTCTGTACTTTAAATGTTTGTTTCAAACTTCAAAGATAGGCATTAAAAATCATTTTTGTAAACATTGATGTTTATTTTAGATTTGCATTTATTTATTTATGAAAAGATTTCTGTCTTAAGACTGTCTCATACATTTGAGTGTTATTTGAATTCATTATTCATTTGGTTATTGATTCATTTACTTGCTTGCATGCTTCATTACCTATTTACAGAGTCAATTTCTTATTTTATCATTTACATATTTCTATATTTACTTTCTTGCTTACTTATTTCTGGTGTGTGTGTGGAGGTGAAGCAGTATCACACCCTTTTATTTCCATCAATTTCTTTTCTTTGTATTCATATATTCATGTACTTATTTATTGTCTGTTCACAGTGACTCCCACCCTCATTCTACTGTTGCGCCTCATTGTGAGCCGTTTCACCCAAAATGTAAATGTAAACATTACACCTACACAATACCCGTAATATTTCAGTGTGGTAATCCTCAATCAACAGGCCCCACTGGGGGAAAACAGGCCTCTTCTGTGTGTTTGTGTGTGGTTGTGCTGGCAGCGGGCCAGTTCCTCCCTCTGTACCAAACACTGAGCCGAGTCGGTTGCTTAGTGGAAACAGACAAGCCAAATCGGCGCAGAGTGACCTATTTTGTTGCCGTGTGCCGCTGGGAGTGTGTTTTTCCCTAAACTAACCCCTGCCTGCTCGCTGCAGCCCGCGCTCTCCTTTCTCCCCTCTCGAACGGAGAAGGAAACCAAAAAAAAAAAAAAATCACCCTCCAGTGGATGCGAGGCCTCAACGCCACACCTACTTCTGCGGTCCGAGCTCTTCCCCTCTCCACCCCTCTTCAGAGGCACCTAATTATGAAAACCCTGACTCATTTACATGGCTGTGTTTGATCTAAATTACACTCCAAACCACACCAAATTAGGATCATCTGTGAATGTAAAACACTTTTTTTCCTCTTTCTGCCCCCCCTCTCTGTTCAGTGAGCTCTGCAGGGCACATGTTCAAATGATGAAGGGGATATTTACAGTTTTTTAATGTTCTCTGGAGACCTGAGCCCTGTCCCATCCCACCGCCTGAGTGGGACCACAGTCACCCACAATTATCCCAGGATCTGATCTGCAACCCCCCCCCTGCCTATCCCACACCCAAATTAGACTGAGCCTCCTCTGACTGATTCAACGTACAGGCAGCACATTAATTACAATATGCCAATGGCTGGCTCGGGCTAATTGCAGGCGCTTATTATGCATTCATGTTCTCATAATGTACATCATCGTTCTGTGCTCTTCTGTCTCATTCCAGCCTCGGCTGTTTGTTTTGTTCTATTATCAACTCCGATAATGTCTCATCAAATATCTTAAAGCTGAGTCTAAAATTACACCCAAGATTATGTCAATAGTCTTAATCTGTTCGCTGAGGTCAACGAGCATCGACAGCAGTTTTCCTCTTGCTAGTTTGGGCCCTATAAAAAGAATGTCTACAAAATAATAAATTAATTCAGAATTTGAATCATATTATTCATGTTACCTTCAAGCTTTTGATTTTTGAGGATTTAGTGACTTTATGAGAGCGTGCAGAGGCTGAAGAGACAGAACAGCAAAGCTAAACATCCAGAAAGAAGGTAGAGTTGATGTCAGCATGTAGTGTCTGATTATTCTTGCAGCAGATTAAATAAAGGCATTAGCCCTAGAGTGTGATGCAAGTTAGCACTAATGCTAGCAGGGTTAGCAGAAATAGCTGCAGCCTATAAATATGTCAGTCTGCTGCTGCTGCTTTTATGCAGTTTTGCAGAAGCTTCACCTGAACCAGCTTTCCCCATAGATTTCTACATTATCTCCCAGTTTCACCAGTTCACATCTTTGTTTTAAGGGATCAGAAAATGGTTTTACATTTACAAATCTACAATTTAATACAATTCAATCTGATTAATGCAGTCGAGTCTGCATAATTTCTAATTCCAGAATGAATAGTTTCTCCCAGAGAAAACCATCAAAGAAGACTCGATGAAGAGCTGTTTGAGAGTAATTTTAGTGCATATTTTCCTTCTATTGAAACAAATACATACTCTAGCAGACAGGATCAACCTCAGGGCTGCTGACAGTTTGCAGAGGTGGTGATTGACAGGTGTTAGAGCTGGAATTTAACCACAAGAGGACAGGATGCCTGTCGCCTTCGACGTGAGACTCTGCAGACTGCACCTCTTAAAGTTCAGGCAGTTGCCTCTCGCCGCCGTTTGGAGACACCAGAGTGCTAAGTCGCCTGGTGTGGCATTTGACAAAAACGGCTGATTATTGAACTAAGATCAAACATCTCCCCACAAATCTTTGAACAGGCAGCCAAGCTACGGAGAGGACTGCTATTCTGAGAAGTTTGTTTTCATGCCTTGTGTTGTGGTTTGACTGGGCGGGCGAGCCGTGCCTCGTTCCCCCCAAATCCGCAGAGCCTGGATCCAATAAGCCACAGTATCTGAGTGCGGTGGTGTGGTTGGCAGAAGCAGGACGCTTCAATCTACCTACTGTACCCCCTTCACTCGTCACGCTGCAGCCTAGGTGCTTTTTCTCTTTCAGCCCTCTTCCTCTGAAGACTTAATGCGCAACAAATGTTTTTAGCCTTTGTTCCTTTCTCTTGATCCCAGAAAGCAAGAACATTCCTCCCAAAAACAGTGACCTAAAAACCCAAAAGCCTACAGGTAAAAAGCAGCTTGGCCTGAAATTTGAAGTAAAAGAAGGCGCTTTTGTTGACAACTCTTCTTGATTCAAACAGCCGTGTTGATTTCTGTAATTCGCAGACCTGGAAGCATGCAGATCGAATCGCCCCTGATAAAGTTCGAACAGGTTTTGACAGGATTGTTGAGGTTAAAAACCGCAGGATTCTGGCTGAGCCGCGCGCCTGTTTGGTCCAAACCACAGCCATGATTTGATCAAACACATCAGTCGTTCTCTTTTGTCTTTTGTCATCTCTTCCCTTTTTCCACCTCTGAGTTTGGCTGCAGCTTTTAGTTTATTTGCAGGGAAAAAGAAAGAAAGGAGGAAAAAAGAGGGATACAAACAGAGTGCGGTTGAGGCAACGAAAAGCCCGAGGGGTTTATAAAAACATCTTATCCCAAAAGAAGAAGAAGAAGAAAAAAGAGGATTAGATTGCTGCTGTCATGGAAAATGCCTGTAACTGCAATTTGGGTGTTTTTCTTTTGCGTACCTGAATTCAAACTTTCCATGGTCATTTAGTGGGCTGTAATATGTTGAGAACTCTCTGACCCGTGGGGATTTTTAAACTCAGCAACTTTAAAAATGCACGGAAGAGTGAAAACAGAAAAGCAGCACGATAAAAATAATGTTTTTCTGACCACAGCTGCTTGTTCAGACTTTGTAATCTTATAGTTACAGTGTGGTAAAACATGTAAGAGGACAGTAGCAGTAATTATAGCCTAGTAGTTTTTGTCTTCATGATAACAATACAAAAGTAAAGAACACAACAACAGCGGTCAAGTAAAACTATTAGGTCCAAACAATGTTGCATATATATATATATATATATATTTCTCGTCTGTGCCTCTAAATATTGACATAACATCATTCGACTTGCTCACATTTTGTACAAATCTCCATCATAACCGTGCTTGTTGTTGTTCAGGTGGCGTGTTGGAAGTAAGGCTGCTGAAGGCACTGCAGACTACCCCCAGATGTGGGATATATTTGTGCTGATGCAATTATATTACACATTTTCTTATGTGGTACATGTGGCTGTTCAACATCCCAGACAGTGTTTGGTTTGAAGGACTGATGGGCATGCATTATGGGTATAAGTAGTAAAGCATTTAAGTAGGTTTAACAGCGTAATATATTTCTGTGTAAAGAAAATGTACATCACAGATGGGTTTTTCCCGGTTCGAAATGACTTCACACAACAGTAAATATTATCGGTCCAGCTACAGTTAAGGCTCGGCGATGAGGCCTATAGGTGAAAAATTGATCACATTTTCTGTTGTCGCGATTTAGGCAGACTGCAGTCAGCTGTAGGCCCGCTAGCTCCACTGCTAACTAAGCTAACAGTCGCTAAAGATAATTACACAGCCCAAGATAACGACAGCAGACAGTATAGCGACAGCAGTTGGCGGTTACTCTTCACAGTGAAACCTCACTTCCATCCAAATATCTCCTTTTATGTATCATTTCAATGAGGTTGGGTTGCTTCGTGAATATTGATTATTACACCAGTGTAGGTGCGCCAATCACAACGTCTAACTGCCCATAAACACATGAAATAACCTCACTACTACACATTTATTTTGGACATTTTTACTTCACTTCCTGTGTGCTGTCATTTTTATTTTTTTTTAATGTTTTTGAGACTGCAAGAAACTCCTGAAGGTAAAACTGGGAAAGAGCATTCAGAAAAAACAAACCAGCAGAGCCGTTAATGCTGCTCCAGTTAGCGGTAGGGCTCTTATTTTGGTGAAGGGGGGTCATTACTTTGAAATTTCATAAATACTGCACCTCCTCGGTTATGTTTGACCTTTTTCCATCTCAATCAGAGACACAGGCCAAATGTCAAAATGCCAATGAAATGTCTCTCAGCTAAAAGCTCCAACGGGACACATTTTAAGTCCTCCTTCATCGCCTTTTGATCTCCTGAGCTGCGTTCAGTGGCAGAGAAGCTGGGACTGTTTGACATAGCCGTGGGCACTGGGAACCAGAGAGACGGGGACACGCTATGAAAATCTGCCTGTCAACGTGCCCTCCTCAATTTATTAAGCGGCCCTCAGAGCGCGGAGCCGGGATTTTGACCCTGATAATACAAAGCCTAGGGGGCAAATGGCATCGAGAAGCAAGCTCCACATCCTGTTGTGCCGCGGTCAAAATGAGATGCTAATTAATTACCATTGGCATCCTTAGCAACGCGTGTCAGCTCCTATTTGGTGTATCAATCTGTTGTGGGATCAAACCGAGGCATGCGAGGCCGTCGCTGGTTCCTGCAGCCGCTGCGGTCGGATGGATGCAGAAGCTTCACCCTGAGGTCACAACAAACGCAGGCTGTGACCACGTGTTTAATGAGAAGGAGTTTAAAAATAGCTATGGCTCTGATCACATTATGGATCAATAACAATGAATCGATCAGCTGCTGTCGCTTCACATTCACTCCGGTCTGTTTGGTGTAAAGAAAACAGGGTCTGAGTACCAAGAAAACATTCTTTAAACATACATCTGAACTGTAAAAGGTTTTGACACCTGCTCTAGAGGTGTATGGTTCTTGATGATTTGCATTCTGGGTAATGTGGGAAAGTCACTCAATGAAGGCAAAAAACTTTATGTACAAATCAAAGTGTGTTATATAAGAGGCGATGGAGCAGAATTTGACACGTTTTAAAATATTTACATCAGGAAAGTGTTGAAAGTATCCACATTTTATGGTGAAAACATACAAAATAAAAGGTATTAATCCTTTAATTTGGTGTAATACTGTAGAACATAATATTCTGAAAACTGTATTAAAAACATAAATGTGACTTTTTAGTGATTTACTCTCTTCCATCTGTCTTCTTAAAATATTGTTTGTAAGATAATTAATATAAATATGTCACGTGTCATTTTCATCACAAAGAAATGGCTAATTAATTAATTTAGCATGGAATACAGCTGCATCGATTAATTGATTAATCAATTAGTCGATTTAAAGAAAATTAATTGCCATTTATTTCAAAAAATGAGCCATTTCTCAAGCAAAAATATGATAGTTCCAGCTTCTTGAATGATTTGCTGCTTGTCTTTGTCGGTCTTTTGGGTTCTGGACTGCTGGACTTTACAGACTACATGATTAATCAATTGATTGTTAAAATAGAAAGCAATTGTTAGTTGCAGCCCTAGAAGACAATATAATTGTGTGTTCTTTTCTTTGTGACATTGACAGATTCAAAGAAATGTCACATGATTGGGGGAAAATTGGACGAAAAGCACAAAATAAACAAATTAGGCTGATGTCCCTGAGGATTCTCTAAAGGCTTCCACTGTATGAAAAAAATTAATCAAACAGGTTGACCAGGTTCCTGCTTCATCAGGAGACCGACAGCAGCAGCAACAGTCATTAGCCGGAGATAATAAGCACAAGGTCAGGAGATTTCTGAATTATCTCCCCTTCTCCCCACTGTTCTGTCAGACTCCTGTGATGTTGTGTTCAAGAGCGGGCTCGCGTTAATCAGCGCTTTAATTGCCACTTGCCTAAGAGTGTGTGGGGAATAAGGCCAATTTCTCAGAGTCTCTCCTTCAGGAGGATGCAGACAGGTTCTTGGAAAGAGAGAAGTCCGTCAGTGTGGATTACTGTCAGGCAGGAGTCTGGCTTTTACGATTTTTGTAAACATTAAACTTACAGTAACTTCTGAACCTGTTATTTTAGTTTCATTTTATTGAGGTCAAGCAGTTGGAAGGTGTCATGTTGTCGTTCCAACGGCCCTTTATTCTGATTCCAGTGGACGTTGTTGTTATAGCAATAATACTAATATAAAGGTAGCAGTATAAATATTTGCACTCTGGTTTAGATTGTAGCTAAAACAGCAGCAGTGGCTGTGGGAGAAGAAGAGATAACACATCAATGTAGCTGTGTAGTATTTTATCTTCTCCTATAAAGACATACTTTATATAATCAAAACTGTGTCTTATTATTATTGATTATCTGTTTATATACCTGCTTCACAGGAGTTTAACTTGTTGAAACAACGCAAATAAACACAAAGTGTGATCTTATATCTGCAGTGGGTCATACAGTATATGAACTAAGCACTGTGTGAGTATGCATAAATAAGGAAGCTAGCAGTCATTATAAGAAGACTTGTAGCAGCAGCAGTATTAGCACAAGTATTAATAGTACTAGTTAAAGTCATGAAAGTCGTAGTATTAACATGAGTAATGGCCACTAGAAGCAGCAGAGGACTACGGATTAAGACAGGTTGCAGTAGAAGTGGCAGTACTAGCGGTAATATTATCATACAGTGGTACCTAATGCCTTCGGCTGTGTGTGAATGTAAACATGAAGCTAACTTCTTTGCAGCTGTAAATATTCTGCTTAATTTCACAGCCTCTTCCTATTTATCTGAATTAAACAACATTTAGCTCTCCTGTCTGCGTCGGACAATCCTATTGGTTCAGCATCCCGTCCTGATATTACTGCATTATCCAGCGAGTGCAAACTGTGCATCCCTTTAATAACTCCATGTCAATGTGATTAATGGACATTGCTTAATAAATTTCCTGTAATTAAGTGTCCACCTGCAGCTTGCTGGAATCAATTACCTTTTTGTTTATGCAATTTCCTCGAGGTATTTAGTTATGTGCCTCCGTTATGGAGTTGTAAGATAATATCTGCTTATTCTGCTAATTCCCGTGTTACCGTATGTGACATAGCGGGCTAAAGGCCTGAAGCACAGAGGAGAGCAGAGCAGATGGATGGCAGTGAAAGCAGCACACATACATTCATACTTCATGTTTGCTGTGCGGTGGAAGTTAATAAAAAAGACAGAATAATAATGCATGGTTTTTTTCTGCAGTTTATAAGTATTGTGCTTTTCATAATGCTTCAGAGAAGAATACGAGAGCGTATTAAAAGAACAAAGACAAAATTAGACATTTGCATTATGGGAAACGTAGGCAATAAGTGGAGTTTGCTGCTTTTCTGAGCGTCTGCTGCTTCAATGTTGACCTCTCTTTTCTTCATACTTTATCAGAGAGCAGTGCTAAATCTGCAGCACCCCTTCAAAGGGGCTATGGGCACCATTTTTACATGAATGAATACTAGATAAGTTTAATTACCAGGAGCAAAACAGTCAGTCACTGCGCAGACTGTTAGCCTCAAGCAGTTTCTGGGTTGCTTTAAACAGGAAGAGGATCCACAGAAGCAGCTCATGTTGAGTTCTCGTCTCGTTGGCTCTGTTGGCAATTACAAGGAAGATATGAGAATGTTTGGGGCTTGGGAAAAAAGTTTTGCAAATCCAACTCTTGATTATAAAAAGTGACTTCCCAGCAACCCACGAGTAGTTCATTAACTTTGAAATAAGATGCTTCCTTTGTGCCGTAAGTCATGCCGAGTCATTTTTCTTTGACAATTACACTGTGAAATATATATTTACCTCATAATGAGAAAGTCGTCCCTTTCCTCTTTGATATGGGACTATTTTGCGAAAGAAAAACATTTCTAAAGATAAAAGCGATCAAGTGAAAAAGGGGGATGTTTACAGTAATCATAACAAGGTACTACATGTAACCTGACAAGGTGAACAATGCATCAAACCCCACGGACTCCACCTTAAATGTGAATTTCTACTCAACACAACTGTTTACTTGCACCAGAGAGTCGTACAGTCATGAAACCAGATGACTCATTAGTGCAACAAGGGTGACCTTTTCATAAGGGCAGTGACATGCGAGGACGGTCACCGTGGCTAAATGGCACACCCCTGAGTGACTGTCAATCAAGCGGCTGCCACCGTGTCGCCTCCCTGTCATCGTGCAGCAAATATTATGCAAGGACGGTGGGGTAAATTAACCTTCCACGGCTTGTGTGCCGCGCCGCTTAAACAGCTCCCAGATTCGTCAAAAAAGAAAAGTTCTTTGAAGTGCATGAATTTGAATGCTCCATAGTGAATTTGCGCTCAGCAAAGTGGTTGTTTAGAGGAGGATTTATTTTCAAACCACCTGTAAGGACAGCAGTTAGGGGCGAAATGACTCAGACAGCCAACAGCTCAATTTTCTGCCAATTTTTGAGGTATCCAGGTCTGGCATTAATTCAGCTCCGCTTCAGGGCTCGTCAAAAGCAAGTGAAGGTGTGAGATTAGAAATTGTGTTTTCTGCTTCTTCTTTTTTTTCCTCCCTTGTCTCTCCTGCTGTAGTTTGGTTTAGCGTTACCGGCTTCATGCCCTGACAAGAAGTGACTGCAGGCACTCGAGGTGAGCCTGTGCGGGAAATCAGTTTAGAAATGACTGTTGGTGGGAATAAGTGTGGCGCACATGAATGAGAAATAGATGTCAGTGTGCATTTCAGCAGCCAATCACTTGAGTAGGGCTCTCCAGGAGCACAAGTGAGAAGTGGGCAAATAATTGGACTCCCCGTGTCCTGTTAAAATATGTGTGTCGGTGAAAGGAGCCAGGGAAGGTGTACTTCACCCGGCAGAACACTGAAGATTTGATAAATATGAGAAGGGAGGCACTTGAGGCTTTCACTCCAGCAACAAGGCGCTGCAATAATGACCGAAACCATCAGACGGCAACGCAGTCACTGCACATCAATCTGCATCAGTGCTGTGTTTGTAGGAGTGAAGACTGCGGCCGAGTTGCTCAAGTTTAACGTTAGCAGGATCTAATAATGAAATTCTTTATAGTAAGTGCACATGTAGAGCATGAATTGGGCAATAACATTTTTTTTTTTTTTTACATGATCGATGGAAAAAAAAGTGGAAAAAGCGATAGAACATATAGTTTTGGGGAGTTTCATGTTGCTAACAAGTTACAGCAATAAGACCATGCAGAAAATGTGCAGGAAATAACAGCACTGCAGGGATCAATTGTGATTTCCTTGGACAATAACCCAAATTTTTAAGAGAGCTTACTGATTTTCACCACACTGATCGTCACAGTTTACATTAAATATAAGTAAAGAGGAATATTGGAAGGACTTGCAAATGAGCAGCTGATTATTTAAGTCCGTCTTAGTGAGTCCAAAACGATTAGAGATTTAAGATGTAGGATTGATTTGTCATTAAGCAACACAAGATTGTTTTACTAAACGTGAGTTATTGTTCACTATGCTAGACAGAAATGCAGCGCATCCATATGTTGCAGTTTCCATCCATGTCTGTCCAAACTCATATAATACGTATCTAATCTCCACTTCTGTTGTATTATGATGTCACAGTGAAGCTGACCTTTCACCTTTGTCATGAATTTACCTTCATCATCCTGTTAGAGATTTGTTGAAATTTTGTCAGAATTAGTGTATGAATTCTTGACTTATGACTAAAAAATTAGTGTAATAGGTCACAATGACCTTTGACCGCTAAGCCTTCCCTGATGCACAACGGGTCCTTTAGCTTCTCTGGCCGACACACAAAGGCTTTCTCCCCGCACGTCTTACCCTCACACACAAGGTCTACGTTACTTCGGTTAAGTTTAGGCACAAAAACCACGTGGTTGTGTTCAGGAAACGACGGGTGACGCTTGGTTTCAAATGGGAATCCGGTCTCCTGGGTGCAAGCCGTGTGTGTTTGGGTGAGTTTCAGGGAAAGCCAAGGAGCAATCAAATTGTTGTCTTTAAGGGTTACATACAATGATTATTTCCTTTGGTTTTAAAAGTCTAACCGTGGTACTTTTAAGCCTGAGATGTGAGTGATAAAGTTAAAGACGTTGTCTCTGCATCAATGCTACAAACCAAACTCTGTCTCTTCTAATTCTGCACATTCGGGACAAAACTCCTCCTAAGATAGTTTTTTTTTAAGGAAACAACAGCCTACATATGTCACTTTGTCTCCTAAGCATATTCAGTAATTATGTTTTTCACATATCACAGTGAACTTGAAGAAAACCAGACACCCTTCAAGTC
>JBBPCS010000878.1:8271725-8281725 GCA_037974645.1 Hollardia meadi | reverse complement strand
CAGCCTTTCAAACAACCTGCAGGAATTCGAGCGGCCGCTTTGATCTCGGGATGGGACATTAGTATTCCGCTCGGATCGTGTTTACACAGCTTGGAGTGACTCAGGAATGGATGAAGGTGCTGTGTGGACGGGCAGACGTGCAGTCCCGGGTCACATATGAAAGGAAATAATCCGTAGCGTTTGTTTTAAGCTTTGTGAGGAGCCAGGTGGGAGGAGTTTAGCATAGCAGGGCTATCCAGATCAGCTGTCAATCACAGAGATGAGGCTGAATGGTGATGCTTTCTGTTCTTGTAAATTGCCTCAGCTCTACAAAAGATTGAATGGCTGATAATTATCTGCAGCTACATACTGACAAACAGAAGTTCTTATTTCTGCCCCAGAGGGTGTGGAAGGTCTTGGCTCTTTATCCTCCTCTGTCAAACCTTCCCTTCGTAATCTAGATGTTTCTATGGGCCAGGCCTGGAGTCTTGACCAACATGTAAATTGTTTGGTTCTCTCTCGTTTCAGTTCAGAAATATCGCTAAACTCATACTCGTACACACATTTATTTCATCCCGTCTCGATTACTGTAACTAACTCTTCACCTGCCTTAGCAAGACAGGTGACAGGTGCTCCAAAACGCTGCTGACCAAGTCCACCATGCTACCATGCTACAACAACCTTTAGGTCCTTCTGATGGTACCTATCAAGAATTAGAATTAGAATTCAATTCCAAGAACGGTGTCATCACACTTAAAGCCTTGCATGGTCAGGTACCTGCCTACATTAAAGAGCATGCAGTCATGCAGGTGGTAGCTCCTAAACTGTGGAACTCTCTCCCACTGGATGTACATTGTGTGGAGTCTAGTGACGCCTTTAAAAAGCAGCTCAAAATAAAACTCTATCCTTGGTTGCCTCTTCTTTTTGCTCCGTCTCGCATGTTTCTTATCCGCTCCGTCGTTTTATTCTTTATTTCTTGTGAAGCGCTTTATGACGTCTGTTCTTGAAAGGTGCTATATAAATAAACTTATTAATCTTATCATGTGACTGTATGAGGAGATAAAAATGTGTGAAGCGATGGATTCTGATCAATAACCGCTGGAGCAAATAAGAGAAGGAAGATGAAGGGACGAAGCTATGAGGGAGGGTAGATAATTGGGCTGCAGAGTATGATAACACATGAAGAAGGGAAAGAATAAAGAAAGAATATAATTATTGTTAAAAAAAGGGAGGCAGGTAGGGAAGGAGGGAGGGAATGAAAAAAAAGAAGCAGCAGGAGGTAGAAAAGACAATAGAGGAAAAAGAAAGGGGTTCAAAGAACAGGCAAAAGGAAGAAAGGAGGGAAAGAGAAAAGAGGACAGTTAGGGAAGGAAGAAAAAAGAAGAGAGGCGAAATAAATGCAAGGTCAGAGAGAGAAAAGAGAAAACAAACAAAAGAGGAAGTCAAGGATGGGGTGAAGGAAGGAGAAAGAGGTGGAGAGAGAGAAAGATAAAAGCCAGGGAAAAGGAAAAAAAACAGAAGGCAAGAAAGACGGAAAACTATGCAAGATAGGCAAGGAAGAAAGTGAAGGGAGTGAATGAAAGGATAAAAAAGAGAAAGAGTTTCGTCAGAAGGACGTAAGGAAGGAGAAAGAAAAATAAATGAAAGTGTAACAGCAAAACCAAAAGAAACAAACGGAAGTCAGGAACAAAAGCAGACACTTAAAAGAATCCTTTCTTTTAGTGTCTCAGGGAGGAAGGAAAGAAGAAAGTAGGGAAGGAAGGAAGGAAGAATGGAGCAGGGAGAGTGGGAGGAAACGCAGAGCCAAGGAAAGATGGCAAGAAAAGCAGGAACTAAAAGAAAGAAGGAAGGAAGGAAACAGACCTAGGTAAGGGAGCAGGAGAGAAAAGAAAGAAAAAAGGAAGCAGGACCAAAAGGAAGGGATGAAGGAAGTAGGGAAGAAGCGTTGAATCATGTTACCACACTCACTTCCTGTTTCCTGCACAACTTTGCATCCAATCTACAGCAGTTAGTTAAACTTGAAGAAGAAGAACGTGATCAAGCTGATAGAATCTGGTTTGTTCTTTGGAAAGTTTGACGACGTTTCCACGCTGCCAATTTACAGGCCGGCCTGCCTGCAGCCTTACTTCAGCAGACAAAAGTGCTAACAGCAGACGAATTAAAGGTTACCAACAGTACATGATGAATGTCAGGCAAATACAAATTACCGCAGGAAGAAGAATAATGAAGGTGTTTGCGTCGCCGAGCCAGAGGCCAGTCAATAATTAGAGGTGGCGCGGACGCTGTCGCCAGCTTTCTGCAGCCTCTGCGCTTTGTCTCGGCTTTAATTGCTCAGGTTAAGATGGCTGCCCACGCCGCCCGAAAGTTTAAAAAAAAGTTCTAAACTCGTTTAAAGATGCTTCTCGTGAGAGGCTTCAACAGGACGCCCGTCGACAATGTTTCAAAGTTTCCTCATCTCGTCCATTTCGTGTTTACTTGAAGTGAAGCATGAGGGAGATTGCTTTGATCCCCCCCCCCCCGCCTTTTTCCTCTTTTTCAAAATTAAAAACAGTCCCAAACGTGCGCAGGGAAGAAAGAAAAAAGTGCCACGAGTGGTTGACAGTCGGTGCATATTGGTTGTTTTTTTTGCATGCAGGGAGACATAATCACACAAATAAGACATCAAAGATAGATTGAGAGTTAAAATATGCAGTTGAAAATTATTCAGATTGCTTTGGGATGGCGGGGAGAAAAATATTCCCTCAAAGTGTCCGACTGGATGAGATCAAAACTGTGTGATACCGTGAGACACATGCACGAATAAGAGACATGTCCGGGGTTTTTGGGGGGGGGGTTTCGGGGGCCTTGGCAGCTCCTGTACTTCATGTCGTGGTTGCCTTGACTGGAGGGGAATCCCTGTTTTTCCTTGTTCTTTTTTTTTTCTGGTCACTGGCATGCAGCTCGTCAGTATGTCGTATGAACTCTAGTGCCCTGCAGGTTGGCAGACAAAAGCAACACACACACACACACACTGGCTGCTGCACCTGCGTCATGTTTGCTGGCTCCTGACAGGACGACCCCCACCCCACCCCCCCCACCCACCTGTGCAGTAAATCTTGCAAACCTCCAAACACACGTGCGCGTCCATGCCGGGAGGATGAGTCAACTCTGTCGTCATGGAAATTTGGCTCCAGCAAAGGAGAGGAAGTCCAATGACACGTCTGTGCATATGTTAAAATATAAGTGCTTTTATGACAAATCAAATTTGTCATTAATGCTCCTTTTACGCAGCATCTTGAGCGTAATATTCACAAATTCAGTAATAAACAAACAGAAAACAAAAGAATGAATTATTTAAAGGTCATGCAGGTCGTCAAATCCCGACAAATGCTGACCCAAAGTGTGAGTATGTGAGAAACAATCGTACTTACTGCACCTTTAAAATAAGTCAAAACTCATCATAAATATATGTATAATCCTATAAATACATCTATTTCTTTCTTTTAATTAGCTTAATTAGTAAACTGGGGTTGGGTGATGATTGGAACCATTATCACAACATTTTCCAATATCCATACGTGCAAAATATATTATGATATTGCATGCTAACATTTATTTTTAAATAATTAAACTGGTGTTCAAAGTAATGAATTTCTGCAATTTCTTGCATTGCAAATAAAAAAAATAAAAAAACCTTAAACACCTAATGCCGATCACATGAACTTGATTAATGATAATATTGTCTTAAAATGTTATTTGATCCGATTTCGAAGCCCTCGTTTTAGTCTGGCAGGATCGCAGACACTGAAGGCAGCCAGCGGAGTGGTGTGTTTCTCTTTGGGTCTAATCTGCAGTAATCTGCATTTATTTGGAGATGAGGAATTACAGGAATTGAGTCAGTCTGATGTGAAGGTTCAGAACGAGAAGATTCAGAACGAGAGGGGGAAAAAAATGGACTCTTACAATACTCACTTTTTAGTACAAATACGCTGGTATTGATGAGTTAAACGATAACGATGATAATATTTAATCAAACATATAATAAAACAGTGTTTATATTGGTGACACTAGCAGTCTTGAACATGTTGTGCTGTATATCTTGACTAAAACATCCTGCACTTCAGTGTTAGAGGGAAGCTTTGAGCCTCAGAAACAACACCAGGCTGCAAATTGTTGAAGAAGCTGCGAGTTCAGTGACGTTCAGGGACGCAAAGTTCCTCTTTGTCTGAAAGCTCTCAAATGTGCCACAGAAAGCCGCGATTCAAAGCGAGGCCCATCTCTCCTAATTAACACTTTGAAAGATAAAAGCAGTTTATTAAATCAATCAGGATGATGGTTGTTTGTGAATCCCAGCAGATAAGGACATTTGCATATTAACTTTGCAGCTCTAACCTACATTTGAGGAGCCTTCTGAGATCGTGGCCAGCTTCAATGTAAATATTTTCCCCCTCACTCGCTACTGTACACGTTTTAAAGTTTCATCGCTCCCCATTCTCTGGTGGATTCTCAACTCATTAAAAAATAAAGAGATGGATAAATAAGCAAACACATAACGTCAACAGACAAACAAATGAATAAACGAGTACGGATGTTACGGCACTGGAGAGACTCTGCCCAAATTTGTGCAAAGACGGGGCAAAAACAATCTGGATTCTTTACTTGCTGTTAGATATTTCCAGTTCATAACTAGGCTTTAAATTAACATGAAAGCAACAAATAGGCTTTTAAAGAGTGTTCGACGTGCCCTCCAGTTAATCTGGCACACACTGAAGAGCTCTTTCAGCATGTTCTGCCAAAACCTAACTTCCGTTTGAATCATGCAATTTCTTGATAATGATTTAAGTGCATGAAGACAGTACTGCACTGTTTATTATACGAGGTTGGTGCAACATATAATGCACTTTTTATGGAAGTTACTGGTATTTAAAATCTCCATAAAGTCTGTTAGTAAATGATAATATTTTTGATTTCCCTGCACTGATCATTTTGGACAGTATCTTCCCAGATTTGTAAATTCAATCCTTTAATGTCTTTAATGTCTTTATTACATGGAAAGACCAACCAATAACAAGTAATGTACTGTATGTGTATTGAAGACTGATATATCTAATAGAGCTCCATTTTTTGTCCAAAAGCTCTCAATGAGACACATTGTTGTTCCTTCATTCCCAAGAACTGTAGTTTATTTTGACTCAATCACACAAAGACCGACCTGCAAACACCAAATGTGGATTAATCCGTCACTGAATATAGTCCCCAAAACAGATAATATATCCTCCTATTGGAGGAATGTTTGCTAAAAGTTCCCAGCTGTTTAAGGAAATTATTTATCTTATTTATTTTTTAAAAGGTTGTTTTTAAAGATTGAACCAATGGGCTTGGGGCTGAGTGACGCCAACAGGACAAGGAAGTCTAAAAGTATTGCAAGACTTGCTAACAGATTTTACGTTGTAGCCTTTTTGTGGAATTTTTGGAAAACACAGTAAAACATCTAACTTATACTTGAATTTAAATACACTATGTCTTTAGATTTCCCTACTCTACTCAGCAGAATGTGGGTGGGTCTTGTGGGTTTTAAATAGCCATCATGGATAGTTTGGGGTACATTTATTGTGCTAGTCTTCAATAATTATACATTATTCTACATTTGACCATCTATGCATCTCTGCAAACCTCTGAAACAGATTTTGGACAACAGTTAGTCAAAAAACAAAATAAACAGGTTTCTACATTTGTATGCAATAATTTCTCTAATGCTCCTTTAACTCTTTAAAAACCAAGTACTAAGTAATCCCACATTAATATTTATAACTGTCTAATTAGTCTGACTCACTGGATGTAGACTGTATATATAAGCCTGCCATCGGCCGCCTATTGCGGCCAGCATTCTCCTCCACTTCCACTATTCTCATACTCCCCATCGCTGCTGGAAAGAACCACAACCTTTTGGCTAACAACCTACACGCTAACCTGGTTGCTAATGGTACAAACCTGAGAAGCTAGCAGCCAGTTACCTTTCCTTTTGCAGGGACTTCCTCACATGCAACAGTTGCATGAAAACAAGTTCCCCATTGCCACTGTTTTACAGGACTGAAGTCGCTGCATCCTGAGCTTTGCACCACCCATGACGTGATTGGTTTAAAGAATTACAAACAAGCCTGGTAGAGTGTTATTGGGTTGGGTGGAGTTTCTGAAACTCTGCATTCAGTCACTTCCATTTAAATGAAAAATAAGGTTACAGAATTATTATTTTTCTTCCGGCGTGCTCCAGGATGAACCTCCATCATGTCATGGTGTGGACAATGTAGACCAGTAGACACTTAATATTAAAGAAATGATTAGTAAATCAATCTCATCCTCACTCGTTTGCTTTTGAAGTGCTTCTTTAAGTAAGACATCTACTGAGGAACTGTTGTCTTAAATCTCTTCCTATGAAACCTTTCCTGCATTCTCAGTGAGATCATCAGAGAATCAGTTGAAAGACAGAGCCACAAAGAAATCAAAGCCTGCAGGTATTGACCGGCCTCTCATACGGACACGGAGGAAGAAAGAAACGCCAGATCAATACCAGTCGTTGCTAATCCTAGTACCGACACAACAGCGCCATTGTGTTTTCGATGGGTGGGCCAAAGCTTTATAAGAAATCACCGCGCACAAAGGGTCCTGTCGCCATTCTTCGCCTTTCAAAAGGGTCCGCACACTGTGGACCGCCGCACCACTCGATACTGGACTTAATGTCGAGTTTGGGCTGCAAATGACAAACAGGCAGGAATCCTCAGCTGTAATCAGCCCAAGCTGCATTCACACAGACGAGAGGTGCAGATCTGAGAACTGCTATCATCGTCTCATCTCCGGCAGAGAATAGGTGAAGCAGTATTCCAGGAGAGAATAAAAAAGGGAAGTTACTTTAACGACTCTGGAGCCTTTTTATTGCAAAGGCTTGGATATTAGTTCAAAACCGCTCACTTCATGCTTGGGAACACAGTGCCATGGTGCCTGCGCCCTCACCCAACACTTGTTTTATCTACTTGCAGATTGAACTCACTTCACAGTAAAGAGAGGCCAATTAGGGTGCAAAGGGATTAAAAACACAGGGGGGGAAAAAAAGCTTTTCCATTTCTCTACTTTTGTGGCGGAGGACAGGCTATAGGATGGAAACACAAGAGGGGAAGAAAGCTCAGCACTTTATGATCGTGGAATTAAAGAGAAAAATGAAGGTGTGAGGTTATTTCCTGCCAGTCTTCCCCTGAGAGGAAAAAAAAAAGCCCACATTGTATTACTGTTGGATACCGTTAATCTCTGTCAAGTTAATTTCCCACAATCAGCTGCAGAACAAAGATGGACGACATGAGAGCTCCCCAAAAGTGAAGTCAAAACATCTCGATCGAACCCCTGGTGGCTGGCTGCAGTATAGGTCATAAACCCCTCCCCCTCCATGTTAGCAGATGGGACATGGAACAAACCAAAAACTCAAAGTACACATCAAAAATGTTTCTGGGATTGGGCCAAATTGCATCACGCCAAGTCTGCAAGGTACAGAATGCGCTGTGAGACAGGACCTAAAGTCTCGGTAAATTGTGAATTGTGGAAAGCCTTTAGCTGTCACAGACTTCTCAGAATGTGGTCATCAAGTCTAAAAGTCTGCAAATATTAGGCAGCGAAGGACTTGCAGAAATCACTTATTTAGGCACAGATTTCGTTGTGCATCATCAAATCGCTAAACATATTCTGCTTCTTATTTGGAAATGTCTGGACATGACATCACATTGTCTGACCAGTTATTTACAAAGTTACAAAGTGCAAATAACAATCCTGCGGTGCTGTTAAAGCGTGTAGGAATCTGCGCTTTACTTTGCTGTTCATTTCCCTTCATGTAAACATGCTGACAGCTTCGGATCTGCAGGCCCGACCATCTATCCATCTTTCTGAGTGGAAGCCCGGCTCCGACTTCCTCTAATAAAATGATTACCAATCTCTGGTAGTGGTTTACCTCAGATGCACCGTCCCCGGGAGATGTCCAAAGCATGCTATTAACCAGCCAGGAGGGGGGTGTGGGGTTGCGGAGGGGAAGGCAGGCTTCCCCCAGCGAGGAGTGTCTTTAACATAAGTGGAGATGAGTGTAACCGTATGGTGGAGGCGAGGGGGGGTTCCCCAGGAATGGCGGAGAGCGGCAGAAAATCAATGCGTTGTTTGTTTATTGGTCTGACCTCCGAACCCCCCCACCCTCCTTCTTTCCCTTTCTTCTATTTTCTCTCCTTCTGTCCTATTTTCTCGTACGAGTTCATTCTCATTCCAACAAACAAGTGCGTTTCCAATAATATCCAAGGGCCTTTGAAAATTTTCCGATGAATAAATGTCCATTTCATTACATCCTTTTTTTTTTTGTTCCCGCTTTAAAACGAACCATTATTCAACCTTCCAGTTCATGAATGCTTTTCATTTTGCAGCTCTAAATACTCGGTTTGGTTTCATGTTTCGCACTAAATACTGATTCAAGCCGAGTCTTGATTATGCAGCTTGTTATATCGAATGTCCTGCACGCATATAGGCATAGTTAAATTGCTTGATTTTTGGTTGAGATGTTGAAAGTATCTACCAAAAAGGAAACAGAGGAGCTACTCATGATTAGAACTAAGTGGGTTCTGGAGGCGCTACAGCCAAGAAAATATGACCTCGGCTCAACACCATCAGAGCGATGAGTTTTAGGTTTCCACCTTGATTGAGTACTAAGCATGAGCAGTGAGTCACCTACTGTATGATGCTGCATGCTGAGATAAAACCACAGGAAGATGACATGTTTGCATGTTAAAAAAAGGGGGTGACGGATCAGTGTAGCTTTCATTTTAATTATGTTCTGTAAAACTTACAGGAGAAATGTGTGTCACCTTTTTCAAACACTAACTGTCTCCATTTGGAGGTCAAATCTCTAAGTGTAACTTCATCACTGCCCTGAATCCAAAAGGAAGAAAGATGAAAAAACTAAAAAGAGAGAAGACCTTCCCTTCACTTCTGTAAACTTCCAAGATCCAGACATCCGGAACGAAAAGGTCACCCGAATCTTACGACTCTTAGTGATGCTAATGGGGCCTAATTTGAAAGGGAATTTTATTCACATCTTGAAATCCAACAATGAGATTTCATTCAGATGTAGCAGTCACTTTTCACTTGCTTTAATGATAAGTAGGTCCGAATGCAGGGAGAGGGTGGAAAAAAAAGAAGATCCCCAAGGTGCTTTGACTCTGTTCTTTTATTAATGACTTGAGCCCTTTTGTGACCGCCGCGGAATCGTTTGATGAATCATTATCGTGGAGAAAATCATGACGACTGATCATATTAAGAGGGGAACGCAGTTGTTTTGCAGGGCCTCCTCTCTTGTCCATTGTGAATTATTGTCATCATCATTAGCATGAAATGAATTCTGGCCTTTGAAAAGGAGGAGCGCCGCTATGAGTTAATGTATATTCATCCGCTGTCGGGCCACAGGCTTGTTTTGTCTGTTATTGTAGCTGCTTTGAAACCACCACCGTACGCTGATGACTGCGCTCCGGCAAGCATCAACCTTGTTTACATTAATGTCTGCAGACTGTTGCAGGTCGACTCACGATCCATATCAATTGTGCGACGGTGAATAAATTCCAGTGACGAGACATCAACGAGGGCCAAATCTGCATTATAGCTACATAAACAATACATTTCTGTGTGTCTACTGCCACTGAGGGCATAATAGAGTTGTGTTTGCTCATAATTCTAACATGGGGAGTCATGTGACTGGCTGCATGGGGTGTTCAGGGGTTTTCATTCCTCTCTGTTGGTTTTAATGTCACTCCAGCAGTAATGTGTCTGGTCTCCTGGCATCGGGGACATTTGGGGGACACAGAGCCCAATCGAGAGCAGCATCTGCAGCCTGCTGACTGAGCGGGGACCCCCTCCAGCGCTACCTGGGCCCCGGCTGGGCCAGTATCCACGAGCTGGGGAGGGGAGGCAGTTAGAGGAGCAGGAGTGAGGAGGTGGGGGGGGGGGGGGGCAGCCACCAACGCTGTGA
>JBBPCS010000878.1:8255625-8271625 GCA_037974645.1 Hollardia meadi | reverse complement strand
CCCCCCCCCCCCCCCCCCCCCCCCCCCCCCCCCCCCCCCCCCCCCCCCCCCCCCCCCCCCCCCCCCCCCCCCAGCCACCATCGCTGTGATCTGATTTATCCTCAGGCCGGAGACTACAAATGAGTACAGACAGCTTTTTCATCGCCAAAAGACACATTTGCATCCATGTGCGATCGGGTGGAGGGGTGGGTCACAAGATAGGGTGTAGTTTCATAAACAGCTCAGTTTCAGCAATGAAAGGCTGACACAGAAGTATAAATTGTTGCATGTGTGAATATGCAGCACTACGTGCATACTTAATCTATGTTTCTGCGCCACAAACTGCAGCACAGTCGCTGAAAAAGTATCAAGTCATTCAGATTTTCATAAAAAGGCCTGTTTGTTTTCAGAAACAAATAACAGGAAGTGCTTTGAAGTCGCTTTTTTATGGTCATTAAGCGAGCGGTGTTTACGTATTTAGTGTTACACCTCATAAGCGTGGACCTCTTAAAGAGAGCAGCACATTACTGCTCTTCGATAAAAGCTTTCATAAGTGCAGTTCTGCTCTTTATCTCAGCCCAAATCTCCATCTCATCAACTCATTTCCTGTCTATAAAGGAGTCCTGCAACCTTGTTTTCTTAGAAACAGGCGACAAAATCTGCCTGCGCACAGAGAACGCTTTAACCTGTTTCTGAAACAATTTCAAACCAGGAAGTGTTTTCACTTCATTTAACAAAGAAGAAATACAGGCAGTTCCTGCATACACGATGCAGCGTCAAATATATGGAGGCTTGTATGCACAGAAATCAAGTGCAATTAGTTTATTCTACACTTTTTATGACTAGATGTTGATTTTGAAGTTACTTCTTTGTTGTTTGAAAGTTTTTTTCTTACCATATTGTATATTTGGATAAACACAGTTGTATTTATAGATCTGTTGATGCCTCAGCATCTGATTAGAGTTGAAACTGCAGTTTTCTTGTAAAGAAGACGGCAATAAAAAGGTGCAATTTCTAGGATATTTTCATTCGAAACATGAAATAACATTATCGACAGAATGTGAAGAAACAGCAGTGTTGACGTCATGCCAAACACGCCTATGTATTGTGTTGCTACTGAGGTTAGCATGCTAACCAGCTAGTCCTTTGAATTCTGGCCACAAGTTGACCCTTAAAAAATTTTGTCATTTAGCAGAAAAAGGAGACTTTTGTAGCAATTATGCTGTAGTCTTTTAGATTAAGATTAACCAGTTAAAAAATTGAAATAAATTCTAAAAACCATGAGATTAACACAAACGATTGTGGTAAGAAGAGGAACTTGTTATCAAGCAGGAGCAACTGAAGAAAATCAGATTTATATTCACAAAAAAGGTTTTAAAAAAATAGACCAAAATATAAATCTCCATATTTAGTAAGATTTTTTTTCTACTTTATTTAAAAGTTTATGTAGATGATTACTGTTTTACATTCATTAATCTCTTTTATTCTTTATTATTTTGGGTGTTTGGCGTTGCATAAAAAGGTTGTTTTACACCACAGGAGCAATATGAAGGTATTTCTGTCAAGTTTGTTTGCAGCACCACATTTAAACTAATAAACAGAAGGATGTTACACTCATTCTGCTCATTACTGTTCATCTCTCGACTCTGTTTCCAACAGTCGGTGACCGGAGGTGAAGTCAGGCTGAACTTTCCAGTTATTATTCTGCGCTCGGGTCAGTTCTGGACAATATGTTAGCCATCTGCCAGCATCTGTGCCTTCTCCCACTAATAGACTGAAACCCTCAACCCTTCCCCCCCCACCTTCCCTGCACACCGCAACTCCCCCCACCCCCTCCCTCCCTCCCTCCTACACCGGACCACCACCGCCACCACAGCCTGCAGCGAGCAGAGCCGGGGGTGAAACGCTAAGCAGGTCACATGTTGTCTTTCAGCCATATTTGGGTCAGGCCTTTGGCACTGGATGAGGGGAGGCTTAATGCACGGAGGCAATGGGTAATAATCCACCCTCCAACACACACATGCACTGCCACACACACACACACACACATATAGACATGTAGATGAATAAACAGACATACACATACTGTACTCATATGACTTCCCTGCCTGCTATTTTGCCTCAGAGGGCGTGAAATTCCTAATTTTTCTCCGATATGATCAGAACTCAGGCTTCATTTAAATTCTCAGGAGGCTGTTGAACACTTAAAATTCAAATTTCAAGAAGCAGGTTTGTGCATTGGCACAAAACAGAAGCTAACAGCAGCTTCAGCGGAGCATATGCCGCATGGAACATATGTTTGGAGCATATGTTTAATGCCAGAGGAAAGAGGGCTCCCACGTGTCGCGGATCACAGGTAGACGAGATCTTAAATACAGAGCAAACAGACAGAAATCAGAGCGTGAAGAAACGGTCTGTGTTCATCTAGTTTGCGTGTTAAGAAGATTGAACTTTCCCAAGCTGTGAGGCCAAACACTTGCATCTAATATTTTGGGAAATGTATGCAAAACTGACAGCCAAATTTGCTCCCTCCATTAAGATTAGGACACGGCACATATAGCTCGGTGGCCTTGAACGCCTGGGAATGTGTGAATTTACTACAAAAAAGTAAAAATATGGAAAAAATAAACTTCCTTTTATCAGGAATTCATTAGGAGAAAACTCAGGGCGTCGTATGTTTTTTTGATGATGTGTGAAGTTCTCGGGGCAGAGGCCGAGTGCGCGGGTATGAAATGTGATCAAATTTCAAATACGTTCACAGTCGTGGCAATTTGTACATTTGCATCAAACTTGTGGGGAGCGTCTGACAGTAAATGGAATGAGGGTCGACACATCTGCTGCTGCATTTCGGCCTCCTCATCTGCAACGCTTGGCTCCGGCGATGAAATAAGTGTTTGGGCTGGCAAACAACACACCCAGCCAAGTGGAACAGCAGAGTAACCAAACAACAAGAGGCAACACGAGGGCGAGAAGCCTAAAAGGTCACAAGAGGTCATTTAACCTCAACATACTGGTTTTCATCTCCATCTGGGTCTAGACGTTCAAACCTCCATGCACAGCTGCTAGTTTCTAGCATTAAAAAAGCCAGACACTTACTGTATGATGTCTTAAGCAGTGATTTGCACTTTTCTCCTTCCTCTTTGCAATCACAATAATTGCTTTCCCATATGACTTTTGGCACAGAAAGATTCTTATCTCCAAGTGCAGTCAGACAGGCGTCAGGTTTGGCTGTTTGAAGCTGCGGCACTGTGACTTCATTTTGTTAAGGAGCCGGACTAAGTCTCAAACCACAACAGTAGGAAAAGGCTGCCTTCAAAAGAACATTTGTGAGCATGGAACAGACGGGTGACACAGTGAAGGTAAGCGGCTGAATGAATGGTTCCATTGCAGGGGAAACGGTCTGACTCAAGGAAAGTTCTCCACCACCACCAAAACAACAAATGATAAGAACAATGTTCATCCCTCCTGCAGAGCTCCACAGACTTTTAGAATCTACGACAAAATGTTGAAATTGTTCTTGAGGCTCGCGGTCATCCATCACTTAGGAATATACTTAAAAATGGACATTACCATGCATCCTCTATAAAAATCATCTTTTTTGGGGGGATTTGTCTGTTGTCTTTAGGATTGACCATAGACTGTATATAAAGATGTATCGCCCCCTGGTGGTAGGCTGCAGTATAGGTCATAAACCCCTCCTTCTCAATGATTTCAGGTAGGACATGGGCCAAACTAAAAACTCAAAGTATGCGTCAAATAAATTTTTCCCAAAGATGGTTTCTGTCATTTTAGGTATTTCTTATCACGCTGATGTTTGTTCAGGTGTTCATTTTTCGGATCAGCTTGGTTTTAAACTTGATGCTTTAAGGAGGGGGTGAAACGTCATGATTGACAGCTGAGCCCTGCGCGTGATTGAGTCAGGCAGGTGTATGGGCGGGAACTCGATACTGCGGCTCCACTGCCCGGTTGCTACTGCGCAGACTCAATGGGAGGAAGGGGAGACGCGTCGTCCATCTTTTTTCTGTCAATGGGATTGACAGATAACAAAAACGCTCATGAAAAAAACTTAAAGCAACTTCCATGCGCAATATTTCACCTCAGGTATCCCGGTATCCCTTTAAGGGTACTGGTTTTGGTGCTGGTATCATAATTTTTTAAACGATCCCCAGCCTTATGAAGTAGTCGAGGTGCAGTACCTGATCTGAGGAACGTATGCGATGGAATCACAGCGTTTTTGAATCATTAATGTGCTTCAGTGCTGGGAAATAAGACTGTGGAATATTCTGATGAGTTGACAAGACATTGCTCTGGAGTCATATTGCTTTGGCTCTTATAGATCTCTAGATGTGGCGTCGTGATGGCTTAAAATGAAAGTTGGGTATTTCATTCACATTTTAGGCTTTAAACTGATTACCGTAAAGGGAAAGTCTCAGTGAATGCAAAGTTTGCATGACTTTTCCTATAATCCCACGCAGTAAAACTGAGCAATGTATTCAGTTTTATGTGCACAGGTATGTAGAAATTTCTACATGAAACTCCCGCTCATGAATAACTTCTACGCCTGGCTCGCAGCCCTCTCTGTGCTTACATATCTGCATGCAAATAAAGTAGAAAAGAAGAAATGGTGAAAGCGAGGCTGTGCATATCATCACCATCATCAAAAAAAAGGACTAAGTCTCCAGGAGGTTCAAAACCTCCAACTTCTCCCCTCCTCCTTCCACCTTCACCTCCTCCACCCTTTTCATTCCCCTCCTCCTTAGCACATTCAAATGTGCAGGTTTGTTTTGGGGATAAAGTCCTCCGCTTTGATCAGCGCTAATTAGACAGCCTCTGCTTTCGTTCGCTACCTATTAGGGTTGGGTAGGTTATCGCCGTCCTAATCTCTGGCCGGTAGCCAGGCGAGGGTGCTGCGATCCTTAAGGAGCCCCCACAAAGCCGTCTAAGGTGAGGAGGAAGCGTGATGAAAGGGCCGTCTCCTTTCAGCACAGATCAATACGCTCCTCTCCTTTGCCTATGGGGGATCAAGAGTTTGAAACGCAAAGGAGGTTTTTGCATAAAGATCCAAACAATGGTTCACAAGACATTTTTTCCCTCACTCTCTTGCTTTATGCTTTATACTTTCTCTCTTGCACTTTTTTTTCTGCCTTCCCCTTCAACTTTCCTCTCCTGAAAGGAGGAGGAGGAGGAGGAGGAGGAGTGGGGCTATTTAATGAAGCTGGAAGTTTTGATTTTAGTGGTTGAAGACGGCTGCAGGAGGCAAACAACCAAAGTTAGTGTAATTTCCTTTTGAGCATGTTAAGCCTTTACTTGCCGGATGGTAGAATATGTTGCTCATATGTACGGATTCGCTTGCTCAAATACTGTTTATGGTAAACAAATGTCACCGCTCCGCCAGACGTGCATCGTATGTTGAGATAAACAAACTTATGGATGCTCCTTCAATTCTTCACAATATAGATGGAAGTATTTAATCCTCCGCTATTTGTTTCATACTTCATGCATGAAACTAAGGAAAGCCCAACAACGCACTCCTCGTTTGTTTGGTCAGTTTAGCCTAAACAACTAATTAGGGATTAAAAGAAATGCATTATCCACATATACACAATGTAAGCATTGTAAGTCTATTTATGAGGAAGTAAAACGAGCTGACATACTTTGTTTGAATAAAGCTTGATTGTTTGAAATGCACACTGGACCTCTACTTGACTCCAGCGCTGCTTCTTGCATCTGACTGAGGAAGTGATTCATGAACCCTTCGACATCCACGCCACTTCTTGAGTGGCGTCCATTTAAATTAAAACAACTCAACAATTTCAATGAATTTAGACTAAAAGACTGCTTCTAAGACAGCATGTTTTTTAAAGCTGCACTACTCATAAGTTTTCAAGGAATTAAGGCAACTTATTTGTGCTTGTACAAGGCTGGGTTGCAAAACAAAATGAAAGTTTGTAGTCCTCTTTCTTGCTACATACGTGGAACATATATAGAGGTGAGTCCTGGACTCCTTTCATGCAATAAAGCCCAAATAATTAAATGAATAAGCAAGTGTGAAGGAGCTACCAGCTGATAACCAACACTACATGTATTAATCAACCGGTTCTGCAGTTCCTCTCAGATGTCTTAGCATCTTTCAGCTCATTGTTTTGATTTCCCGGTCACCAAATTATTCACTCACTACTGTCATCATTGATCTCAGCAGCAGCGGGTAGCTTGGATATATCCGATGTACACGACCTATCTTCTAGCATCAGACGCCAGACAGTCACTAGCTGGTGAAGACAGGGTAGCATTCAGCCGCTAAAGAGCCAGATATTTGAAACAGAGCTAAAAACAGAGAGAATGATAGACTTAAACTTCACCAGGCGAACAAGTCTCAGAATTAACGCTAACGTTGCTCTGCGTCTGCTTTGTAATTGGGCAACTTGTTGCCAACATGTTTTTAGAGCTTGTTAGCAGGCTGGCAAGTTTTACACTGTGTGTGTTGAAGACTGGGGGTAGAGATAGTTGTGGGAAGCACTAATTGACTTGTTTTGTTATTGATATCTGATTAGTGTTAGATTAGAAGTGTTTAAATAATGTAAAAGTCAAATATGGCTTCAGCATGTGGTGTGGTTTTATCTAAAAAAGTAAAAAGTAGACTTACGCAGAACTCACCTGTCTTTCTGTTTTTCCCATAGTAGACAGCTCTTGTCACTTCACTCTTCATCACTATTTTCTCCATGATTATGTGACCCCTTTTTGCAAGTAATTTCCCCTTGATTAGAAAAAACAATCAATCCAATCAAGACTCAGAGGGGCAGGGAGGGGAAAAAAGGGGGAGGTTTGAGTGGAAATCTCTCCAGAAGTTGTTGGGCGTTGCGGGAGAAGAAGGAGCAATCTAAAGGGCCGGCGTATATTTCCCTCTCAAGTAATTCATTTATGTCTTCAAAACTCTTTCGGAGACCAGAGTTACTGTGCCTTTGTTGTGCTTTAAAAAGCTTAGCCGGGCTTCTCTGAAGAGAAGCAATGAGAACACTTTAGAAAAAGCTACAAAGGGAACCGACGGGCGGAGGAAGAAAGAAAAAGTGAATGGCACCACTGATAAAGTTGAGCAAATTAAGTCATTGACCTGCGGTGGAGATTAATAGCAAACAAGGTGCCCCAGCTTCACAAGTAATGAATATTCTTCAAACGGCGTGCAGGGGGGGTGGGTGTGGGGAGCGGCAGATAGGGCCGGCTTGATGCGGATGACATTGAAAGTTGCGGAGAACAGAAAAATTCTGTCATTTTTCATTTGTATGCAAATTCGCCTGTTACACAAATTAACCCCTGAACCTCGGTGTCAGTCCTCATCTTGGGTGGAAGCCGGCCCCCCGCCGGGGCCCCGCAGCCGCTGTACCCACCCACACTTCCCCTCTCAGGTCAGTGGCGGCTTTATACTCGGTTCCAGAGGGAAAGTTGAGATACAGCTCCGCCCCCTTTTGTTTCCTGCTCTTATTGGGCGGCGGGATGACCTCACGGTGAGGGAATCTGAGACCACTTGGATATGGATATTGGTCATGTTTAAGTCTCATTCTGAAGTGTCCATGAAGGGGCAAATATTTAATGATTTGTAGCCACATTGAATGAGCTTTAATAAAAAATGTTTTCAGCGCTATAAGACAATATTTACAGCATGTGCCTCAAACAGTATATCGGTCTAACTGAACCACCACAGGTCAGTTTCTTTTCTATCTTCTTCTGTGGTTCCTGTCATCAGGCTGGCATGATTAAAATGCAAAACACCGGCTGGGCAGCACTCACCTTGGCTGAAGCTGTCGCAGCCAATCGCCCCCCTGTTGCTTTAAGGTGGAGCTCCAGGATGAAGAGCAGATCACGCCATCTCCCTGCAAACAGAAACACCCCTCAGTTCAAGTCAGCTGGCATAAGACTGAAAAACATGAGCTTCGCAGGTGACGCGTTAAGTATCAGGCGACATGTATCGGCACAAATGATACTGAACAGCTGCATCAGTTTGCACACAAAAGAAGAAGTATTGTCAAGAACGTTTTGAAGCTTGGCTGAGGTGGTTGGTTTATCTGTGCAGTGGAAACAGACTTGGTGAATAAATCATGAAGCTTCCAGTGAAGTGACGAAAACATCAGATCTGCGTGGAGCGATGAGGAGACCGGAACCTTCTTCAAATTAATACAAGAAACAAACATAAAAGCCATATTTTTTATCTGAACGAGCCGACTCCAAACACTTCAGTAATGAACGGAAACACGGATTAATTCCCATTTTTGTTTGCTAATTTTCGAGAAGTTTGAGCAGCATTTGGATGGAGATCTTACGAGTTTTTACTAAACCAATTCTCTATGAAGCTTCTTGCCAAGCTCGCTCTCATTTTATTCATTGAAGACATGATTGGCATGTCCAATTCTCTTGAACCCTGCTAGTTTTTGTAAGATCCAGGTGTGACTTTAAAGTCATCCTGTTGATCTTCAGGTCCTTTGCCACCTGATGTAGGGACTTCCAAATCTGTACCTCGCTCTGCTTTGTCCAAATCCACAAGAGGAGCTGAAGGCCTGTCTGTCTTTATGGCTTTCATAAGGAGTGAGTTGCCTGAAAACAAAGGGTGGCTCACATTCCCCACCAGTTCAAATCACCCAAGTTCTCCCAAGTTCAACCTCGACTGAATCAATGCAATGCAGGTCTCTATCAGAAAAGCTTGATTCTTGGTGAAATACTTCAGCACTTTCATGTTGCTCTTTCTTCACCACATAGATTCCTCTTTAAATGTAATAAATAGAAACTGTAGAAGGAAGAGAGGTAGGGGAGGCAGACTATGGGTGGTCTGAGACTGATTATTACACAGTTTGTTGGTCCAACAGACTGGAACCTGATGGAAAATGCCATAAATGCTTTAAAGTCATGGTATTTTTAAGCTAATTCTGCTCTTACATCTGCGTATTTATCACGGTGTTGGTAAAAGTGCAGCTCTGTCCCTCTGTGGTGTCAGGAAGGAGGATGCATCCCTAAACAAATTTCACCATCTGCGGAGGAAGGTGGCAGCCGCCCAGTGATTGACCCCTTTAATTGATGTGGCTTTAATTATGATAATCGGCTGCCAGAGTTGCTGTTGTTTCGCTTTCCCAAACACCCCCGTTTTTTCTCCAACAGTGTTTCATATCCTGGCATCCGTGGGTGCGGGTGTCCTACAGATGTTTGGTTGCCTCCCCTCGACGCCGTGCAATTTGTTAGCCGCTAATCAGCAGCCACCTTTGCCTTACTGCAGTGACACGTGCTGATATGCTGAACTAAATGGAAGGTTGATGTTGTACAGGGTCGCTTGGAAACCTGCAAATGAAGGACTTTGGTTTCCAAAATGACAAGCTGGATCTCTCTGGACTGAAAAAACACTTTCCAAAAATGAATATTCCAGTATTTGTGAGCAACATTTAATCCCACGGGCTTTAGATTCATCTTACAATTTAATTTTCATGTTAACTTTGACAAATGTTCTTATATTGGTTTGACCAAAGAGTCACAATTTACTAGCAAATCTATTTCACATCTCATAATTCGAGGTATTTCAGTCTCTGGCATTTAATATGATGAACATTTTAAAAACCTAAAACCGTGTTTCAGAAATGTAGAATTTTGCAATACTAAACATCTGTTTTAAAGAGACAGTTCACCCCAAAATCAAAAATACATATTTCTTTCTGCCGTCTCTTTCCAGAAATCATGACCCGGTTACTGAAGATAATCCACAGACCTCGTTGTGAGCAGTTTCATGGAGGAACTACTTTCTTTACGTATCATCATGCAGAAGGAAACGTGCAAAACAATCCAGATGGATAAATAGAACTACAGGTAAGAGGAAACAAACGGTAAGTATTTTGGACTTTGGGCTGAACTTTCCTTTTAAATGTGTGTATTTCAATACGCTGTAACAGTAACTAAAGGGGCCATCAGTTTTGCATGTTTTCTCCCACTTACTGCTTTCACTATATTTAAAATTACAGCAAACCATTTTATAAACCACGCAGCTGTGTTTTAGAAATCTGAAAGAGCTTATTCGTCCATTCCAAGCATCTAATGGTTTTTAATTTATCCAATATGAATCTCTGGTCAGCTCGGTCAGCACAACTGCCTGCATGATTTGTAGTTAGGAAACTGAAGCTTGCAAACATTCTGGTGTGGTTCTCTAAATTACCACAACCACCAAAAGACCAATGGCATTTTAAATAAAAAAAACCTTCACTTATAGGATCAAATCTTCATTTTACTCCTATTTAACATGATTTACAGAATAACATGAATGCATGAAAACATAAAATGTGCTATCGAAGGTGTTCAGTCTATGAAATCTACAGTTTGACATACTGGATGTCCTATAAATGATTTACATGACTGAAATGTTCTGAAGTCAAGTCAGCGTACATCCACATTTATACTTTGTAACACTGCACATGTTTCTGTACAAACTAGACGCTCCTTGTTTTAGAAATTCAGAACTTAAGCTTCATATTCCCAAAGGGAATTCTGTACTTTTTGGAACAAAACCCTTGAAATTCTGTTTACATTGAAACTTTTGCAGGAGGAAACCCCTCCCAACACCAGAGCACGGTGGCAAGAGTAGTGAGTAAAATGGGTTTAGACAAACAAACAAACACACACACACACAGAGCGGCCACCAGTGGCTCTGCACTAAGTTTCCCTTCAAAGGATCCCCTCAGGATAGACTGTGCGCGAACATAATCCAAGGCCCCTTTGAAGTGCACACTTGAAATGTCTTTTTGGCTCGGCTGCTGCGAGTGGCATCTCAGCCCTTTGGGTTATTGGAGAGGAGAAGCGCTCCTCGGCCCCGGCTCGAGGTGGAGAGGCAGCACCTGGTGGTCCCTGCTGCCTCTCCTCGGCGCATTTCACACATTTAAAGTACACTGGGTGCTCGGCTCCTCGGCCGCCTCGCAGCGACCGCAGCCGAGAGGTGCAATCGGATAAAGCACGTTTTGGAGAGGGTTTTAATCAATCCAGCGTGGCTTTGTCGCACAGCCGAGTTTCACTTGTACTCATGTTTCTCTGCGGGCGGAGCTGCTCGGCGGCCTAATCTCATGGTGGGGTTAAACCCAGGTGGGCGGAGTCACTTTTTTTACACAGTTTTAAAGGATGAGCAACATTAGACACACCAATGAAAAGTCCAGAGTTTAGAAAGGAAACGCTCAGTGTTTATGCCAGAAGTAACAACAGTTAATATTTAATATCACCTCAACCAAACCATAACCACAAACTATTTGACATAAGTAGAAACTTTTCCTTCCTCACGATTAGTGATCTATGTTTAACTTCTTCCTGTCACAGTTGGCGTTGTTAGGTTGGAGCAGAAGAGTCTATCCGCAGGGGCTCAGAAGATGAACCACTGCCACAAATCTTTAAAGTTTAAAGTCGATGCCGTGTCACAGAAGAAAATATCGCGACACTCAAGTGTATCGATATTTTCTTGCACCCCGACTGACCTGCAGAGAAACTTCATGAGAAAACAACTTAAAACTTAACGACTGACTAAAATATTTAGTTAGGAGCTGAATAATATGTCCATTTTCCTTGTACTAAATTACACTTCTTTACAGGAACCTTTCTGGGAAGTAACAGGAAGTTATAGAGTCTCTGAAATAACGTCTATTTTGCTGATTGCCTTCTTCTACTGAAGTAGCATTTTCAATGTCGGTCTTTGACTTGGAACTTAATAATTCTACAGTGTGGTATTAGAACTTTTATGATGAGAAGTCTGACCGGAGTGCTGCCCGTCTCCTCCACAAGAGGCAGATAATCAACCCTGTGATTAAACACCGAGAGCTGCTGCCACATGAACATATGTCAGCTTTTCTTTTCCTGTTCCTCAGCTGCCTCAGGGCATCATGCCAACATCCAGGTGTGACGTTGGGACAGATTATTGTTCACAGGGGATTAAATGTCTTTAACATAGTTTAAATTCTGCTCACATACAGATGTTTATGCCTCTTTGTTTGTCCTGTTTGTTTGTTGCAGGAGGAAAAAAAACTTTTACTAAAATTGAAAACTGGAAAAAAAGACCTGAAGTGAACAGCTCCTTATAAATTGTGTTTTTGCATTTTAAAAGAAGAACTTGCATATGTTGTACTGTGCTCTGCCCATTCCTTCAATACAAAAAGACAGAGTGGCCCTTTAAAGGGGAGAAGTTTCCTTGTAAAGACTCAAAAGCGCTCACACAGCGATGTCACACAGCAGTGCAGCAGAGCTTTACTGCATTTCTTATTAAATTTATGAGAGATGCTGTTTAAGCTGGAGAAGAGCGGCGACGCTGCGTTCGAGTTTATGGAGTCGTTAGCCGCTGGCGTCACACGGCTCGAGGGTTCTGACCAGTTTTTCTTTTTATATACTACAACGATTTTCACTGTATTTCTCACATTAGTTGCAGCGCGCGAGTTGTTCATGGTAAGAAGAATTATAACGTTGAGAGAGGAGAAGTTGTGAGCAGGGGAAAGAGGACGCATTCATTTTCTCTAGGGCTGCTGTGTGAACTTCACGAGGTACTTCCACATTTTTGGAAGCCTGCCTCAACAGAGACAAAGAGTATAACAGTCGGATTGAGAGACCCCTCGCTCTCCCTGATCCAGAGTGGAGGGGTGGCTCAAATATGAGCCAAAATTTTGCTACTGCTCTGCCCATTTCTCATTTCTTTAGTTATAATGGAGAAAGTTTGTGAACAGGAAGCACCCACTATATTATTTCCTTGATTGTGAAAACAGAGGCCGAAAAAAAGCTGTGATTAAACTGTAACTCCTTGATTCCAGTGGGCACCGCTCTGTAACGTCGCGTGTCCGACACTCGGCTTCATACGGCACCGGGAGCGTTTACGCTACGCAGTTAAATGATTTCTTTTTTAGTTTTTTGAGAAGTGAAACAAGATCCCGAGTCTGTACAGGTTGTTTTATTTAGACAATTGACCAGATTCTCTACGCCGCTCCTGTCTGACTTCCTGCCTGACTTGATCTGCATTGTGCAGCTTGCACAAGCTGCCATCAAAAATAGACCACGCACGTATTATTATATCTCCGTGGAGCAGAACGGAGAGCTGCGCCTGGTGAAACACGAGCGTTGTCTCCTGTAGAATGGTCGCGATCAGCTCTAGCGGCCGCGGTGCAGTCGGAATGCTCGCAGCACGTCACCCACTGTTTCCTCTGGTTACGTTGCACCAATTACACCAAAGATTAGCATCGTTCTAACATCTCTCCAGTGGTGACATACGTCTTTAGGTGTCCAGAACACTGTGAGTCTATGTGATATCTGGGAGGAAACACATTAAAATAACTAAAATATCACTTCTAAAAGAGTATCAAAAGAACTGAAAGTCAAACACGCTGAGGTACTCCATCCCAAAAACTAATCAAGTGATGTACTACGACTGTAAGTGTGTGAGTATCTGTGTGTCTTTGTGTGTGTTTGTGTGTTCCCTCACCATCTTTGGACTCCTCTCAGTGAAGGCGAGTTTCCAGGAGGAAGCGAGTCGTGACCCTGCAAGTCCATCACGATGGAGGGATTGAACAAAAACGCCGCGGGCTGCAGAGACGATCGAGGAAGTCACTTTCATGCTCGGCTCGGCTCCAGCACCAGGTTGGACGCAGGGAGAATGCTGAAGGAAGACACAGAGAGACGGAAACAGGAGAGAAGAGGGGTAAAGACAGAACAAAGAATTTATTCTTTTGTATTTCATTATTGCATTACAACACTTTGTTACACAAAAAATATCGGAGGGTGAAAACATTATGAAAACTGCCCTTGATTACATTATGTGGAGCACTTTGTAATGTGATTTTATTTTAAACTGCTCGAAAATGCTATAAAATGGTGCTTTCATTCAAATCTGTGCACAAAAAGCATTATTACATCTGCCAAAAGTTGTTTTGTGCATTTAGTAGCTGGATAATAAACGAAATACAAGCACAGGAACCTCAACTTTTAGGAGCACAAAGCGGTCCGGGTTGCTACTTGAATCACAATCACAAATGTGGTATTTAAGGCCTTTAAGATGGTCAGAAACTTCAAAGCATTCATTTGTAAGAGTAGGTATTTCTTTTATTCCGAATGGTGGATATGTGGGTTTGGAACGGAGCTCATGATGACATGTTTTCTAAATCCTCTGCCCTCCCTCGACACAGTTTTGAGGAGCAGCCTGCTCGGAGGGAAGAAAGAAAGAGAGACAGTGTATGTGAGTGTGGTCGAGGCAGCCGGCGGGAGATTAGCAGAGTTTTTCGGCGAATGATCCTCGCCGACTGGCCAATCTGTTCAGCCGGGGCCTTGAAATTCACGCAGACGGCGCGAGTAGTGACACCAACTGCTGCGACAGAAAGGGAGCGCGAGCAGGAAGTTCCATGGCACGCCGCCCCCGTCACGTGACTTCTCCACGCTTGGTCCCCGTCCAGCCATCTGTTTTTTTTTTTTCTTCCATTCTCTGTCTTTACCCCGACTGCTTCCGCCGCTGTAGTTTGTGGTTCTTCCCCTCGTCTGGGTGCCAACATGTGGACATGATGCTTCCTGCTTGGTGAGCACGGCACTGACGCAGGTTAGGAGTACATGTGGACTCAAGGTTGCTTTCTTTAATGGTGTTACTGCAGGTTAGATTCCACACAAAATGATCCTCCGAGCTTTTTATCACTTGCATCATCTCACAGTAACTCCCTGGATTTTGCACGTGATGGATGACGCTAACGTGTCAGGATGACACAGACTCAAAGGAAGCTCCAGATTGGAGTTTTTCTGGCTCGCGCCGAGGTACGATGACGCACTTCACCAACAACTGACCAAACTCCTCCAGAACCACAGCTCCGACTCTGGAAGACTCGGCCGTGTGGAGACTCCTTCAATGGATTGAAACCAAACTGGGAGCACAAGCAGCTAATGTGGAAGTGAACCACTCACTTTTATCTTTATCACACCTAATGGCTCAAATTGTGACATCTCATCAGACCTGATGAGGAAAGTCCTTCCAGACCCAACAACATCATGTGACCCGCAATTTCAACTGATTTTCAACTTTGCACAAAGACCCTGAATCCCGGCTTTAAACACTCTCTGGGTGACATCACAGACAGTCTGTGGGTCAAAGCAGCTACTTCTGATGTCTGTCTAAATGAAATAACTAACTTTACAGTCCATTATAAATGTGAAACCTCACTGTAGGTAAAACTAGAAACTGTCTTTATAAGAGCACACCGACACCCACTCGGTTACTAATCCAGCCGGGGTTAAAGGTCCTCCTCCCTCCTCCTCTAATCTCAGATGATTGTGATAGAACCTCCACACTCTGACACGCTGAGTCAGTACTCATTCAGTGATTTGCACCGTGCTAAATGGAGACGGTGTCGGCTACACAGGATCCATATGGAATATAGAGAAAAAGTAAATGATTCAGCACAGATCAAACTGGAGGACAACAAACATAATTGCGTCTCGATGTCAAGCCTCTTTCATATCCCGGATCATTTGCCTGCATCGCTTTGGAACAGAACTCGTCTCAAACGGCTGCCTTTCTCTCCAGCATTGTGCTAATGCATTTAATTTAATGTTCGCACGCACCGTAATTGGTATAATATTGCTCTATAATACGTTGAAGGAAACCTTAGCATTAAGCACTAAATTGAAATTTTGAAGCGAACGGTGAAAACGAGTGTGGGGGCAAAGAAACCCCATTAAATGTAATTTGTTCTGCATGGCTGTGGGGGTAATGGTTACCGAGACACTCCTTTATTAAGTCGAATAGTTAGCGAGGTAGCTTCGGATTTGCTCTCTCACACACACACACACACACACACACACACACACACACACACAAACAGGCGTTATGCTGTCGACACTCTGTTAGTGGCGGTATTCAGCAAGGTGTAAGCTGTCGCCTGATGTTATTCCAACCACAAAGGGAACGTTGAGCAGCCGCTGGAGGATTGCTGAACACACACACACACACACACACACACACACACACACACACACACACACACACACACACACACACACACAC
>JBBPCS010000878.1:8224495-8250853 GCA_037974645.1 Hollardia meadi | reverse complement strand
CACACACACACACACACACACACACACACACACTCCCCTCCCTCCACATCCCTCTGATCAGGTAAATCTGGGCACCCTGTGGAAAGTTCTGGGGGATGAATTTCGCCTGAGGCTGTGAGTTTTGTGACTCGGCCCCATCTGTCACAGATCTTCACTGGCCTCAGCTGCCAGGAGCACCTCCTCCTCCTCCTCCACCACCACCTCCACCTCCTCCTGCTCTTCTTCCTCTCTCAGAAAGACACGGCGGGGACACAGAAAACAAAGTGTAGGTGCAGGGGGAGATGGGTTGATTGTGCAGTAATTCGTTACGCAAAGATCACAGTCTGTTATTTGCTGAGTGGTGTTTACCTGCGCTGCTCTGCTGCAAGCGCACACACTGGCAACAACCAAGGTACGAATCCAAAACATCAGCAAGTGAAAGATGAATCAATCCGCTCGGCTTCCTGGAGCTTTTCCACGTAAAAAAACATTTGATTATATCAGTCAAAAGGCCTCCAGCATCGCACAAAAACACCTTAATGAGCAGCAAAGACACAAAATCAACCAAATTAAAAGAAAAACATCTGATTCTTTCTGTCTGACGAGGAAAAATTATATTTAATGTAATACTTAATGTGTGCTGTAGTATCATATTTGTGTTATTTTACTCTCCTGACAGAGTTATTATGTGATCTTAATATGGCATTTCTTATTTAAATATAAGCAATTGGCCAATAACAAGCTTTTAAATAATAATTTCTCATAATTTTAATTATTGATTACATTTTCTTAAAAGTAAAACATTGATGCAATATGAAACAACACAAAACAATTGATGCAGTTTGTGGTATTCATATTAAAAATATTGTATAAATCACACATATGCTGTCAAATAGGTATAAAGGTTATTCAGAATTTACAGCTTACAGGCAGCTGTTAACATTTTTAGCATAATTCTGAGGAAACTAAAGTTCGTCACTGCTGAATTATAATAATAAGACACCAAAAGTTTTGCATGTTTCATTGTTTCAGGTCTGGGCTCTATACACACTAAACATTAATGATGAAAAACACCATAGATGTCGCCAAAAATAGACAAACTCGGTGTTGATTTAACGTGAATGCTCATTGCTAAACAGCAAAAACATCAAGATAAAGATTCCTGCTGTCCTGTGATCTGATGCATAAATTTGTAATATGACAAGGCCCTGAAGCAGCACATGGAGGGTTAACAGCCCAGAGGAAATGCCTAATTCATCCTCTTTGGTTTGGTTCCTCTCTGAGCTATTTCCTGTTGGCCGAGCCCTGTAAAGCACTGCCAGATCAACGAGCATGAATCATCTCAATATAGACTCTTTTTTCTCCCCCCTTCCAACAGTTACACTTAGCCGTTCAGTTGATGCTTTTATCCAGAAAAAAAGAAGATTTATGTGCACAGCCGAGGAAGAAGCTAAAGTTCCACAAACGTCAGGATTACGAGGAGCTCGCAGTCCTTACCGTGAGGTGAGGAGGTCAAAGGTCAGAGTCATAATGTTCATACAATACATGTACGGAGCATTCTCGTATGTTATAAATGATGGAGAGTGACGGGTGAGTGGGGAAAAGCTTGGGTGCAAGATAAGTTTTTCCATTCTGGTTCAGATAAAGAGTGAAGAATGTGTTTAGGGTTTGTCACCAAGCAGGAGTCAGACTCAGTTAGCGTCTAGCTGGTGAGCACAGGGGAGCATTTAGCAGCCTGATACGTCTCTTTAGAGTCGGTGGAAACCTAAACTGAGCTAAAAGGAGAGTCGATTGACCAGGTGGTGAAATGCTGCTTTCAAAATTATTATGAGAAAGTCTGAATTAAGTTGGTGCTTTGTTTCCTTTGCTACACTGACTTGATAAAGCAAGCGAACGGTGATACTCTGTTGGCGTATCAAACATTTCGCCTTTGAACGCGACAATCAGAGTTTCTCTTCATTGAAGCATTCGTCGTTATTCATGTTTCTGTCTTCACAACCGCTAACACGTCACTCGAGGTGAGTGAGCGAGAGTCAACTCGAGGGGCCGTTAGTCTAATCTAAATGTAGACAGCGCCCTCTGTTGGAATCAAGTTAAACAGCAATACAGACTCACTGTAGCGATTCACATTAGGATTCATGAACTTAATGCTGCCTTTTATTGATTATTGGGGAGGACTTGCTTTAATAAGACCGGGATAGTAGCAGTGAAAAGCAAATATTATTGCCATATTATTGTTTTGCATGATCTCCTACATTTTAAATTTCAAACATTTTGGACTAAATGAGGTACAGGGTGCAGAAATTTGACGTAACAGTTCTGGACGTTTATTTTTGGTGCTTTATTTATTCTGGTTTTTCACATTTATTACAAGCTGTCACTTCAAGTTTAATTCACCGCTTTATTGTTTGCTGGATTTGTGTTGCTTTCTTTTCCAAATTTCTACTGTCGAGTAGAAACCTTGCATCTCCATGTCAAACTTTCCAGCCACTGACTGACGGCACCACATTTTGCTTCACTTACACTGGATTTGAGAGGTTTTCATGAGCCAGACAGTCGTGGACTTTCCTCATCTCTGCACGCTGCCTCCACTCTGAAGCTGCTGCATTCAAACTGACCAGAATTGGAGTTATGAGGTTTTCACGGGGTGGCAAAAAAACAAAACAAAGGAGGATCTCTCATTTTTGGAAGAAAACTGCGCAAACGTTTGGGACGGGGATGTGGATGGGATGAGGAGATAACGAAGCAGACGGGAGGTTTTACAAGCGACCAAAATCTGCTAACAGGAGCCAAGCAAAAAGCAGAAAGTACAGCAGGGGCCAGAAGAGGGAAGAAAACGTGGGCCTCTTTCAAATCCCAAAAAAGATCGAACAATTAAAAAAATAACTGGAGAAAGGCGGAGGAGTAGAAAGCTTTTTTCTTCTTCTTCTCTAACTAATGAAGAAAGTCTGGGGTTGCTGAGGACAAATCTCACTAAGGGCAATAAAAAAAAGTGCACCTTATGAAACATGTGGACACTTGGCACATTTTTTGGCACCCGCTTGATAGTTCCACTCCCAAAGTCAGATTCCGTGGTTTTGAAGCGCCGCCGCTGCATATGGAAGTGTTAAAGTTTTTGTCACCTTTAATTGACATCATATTGCGTCGATTGAACTTTGAAAAGTCGTGGTAAACACTTTCCCCCGCCGGTGCGGATCGACCCGGGTGGGGAAAGAAAGAAAGAAAAGCCTGCCTGACGCTGCTGTGCGCGCTCTGGTTTGGGCATGACACTTTTCAGAGTTTCAGCCAGGAAGGTTTTTCTTCTTTGTCTTGTTCCTCTGTGAAGAAAGTAGCTCGCGGTAATGCAGGGAGTTTATGTGAAAAGAGAGGAGAAGCTAAGTGCGCTGAAACAGCATGTGACATCAAAATTAGGCCTGTGTGCTGTGTGAAATGGAATAAGTTATCAAAAGTCGCTCAAATTAGGTAGGTTGACTCTCCCTCCTGGGCTAGGCGAAGATCTTTGTAAAACAGCGCTGGGAAACAGAGGATGTGGGACGTAAAACTCTGGTTAGCAGCCGGCTCTCCCTTGGACATTGGGTTTTTAAAACGAGGGGGTGTGGGCAGAGTGACGAGACACATGATTGATTAATGACTTAGTTTTCCACTTAAAGGCCACAGCTACTTTTTGCTCGGCTCCAAAGTCGCGTTCATTTAACTTTAATTTATGAGGGAACGCTAAGGTAAGGCTGGATCGGCGCTCGTCAGCTCACTCAGGAGACAAGGTTGGTGTCAGGAGAGCCTCGGTTGTCTTGGTAGAGAAAATATAGTGTGTGTGTGTGTGTGTGTGGAAGCCTTCAGACTGCGCGTTTGAGGCTGCGTCATAAATAATGCAGCCCGTCTAAAAAGGGAAGGCTCTACAATTAATGCACAGACAAATGGAAAACTGTGGGAAAAAAAAGACAACTCTGCTCACAGAGAAATTCTCTTTTTTGTCCCTTCTCACCCCCTGTTGTGCAAAAGTACTCGGTATCACCTCAAGAAAGTCCAAGAAAGAAGCAAAGATGTGTTCAGTTTGGAGCCTTTTAAGCACCAGTGTGCTAAATTCTGCTCTGTTTTGTTTTGTTAAATCCCCTTTTGTTCCTGTCGAGTGTCGATTTTAAAAAGTTTGGCAGGACGGCGACTGATAAGTTTAAAAAAAACAACATTTTGATCACGTTCGGCTTTGCCATATGTTGTTTTGCTGCAACTTTATACATTGTTTGATTGTCGTCTCTGAAACCTGAGATGCTTCGAAATGAGATTTTCCACACGTCAGAGGAATTATGTTGGTTAATTAAAGGTTAAAGACATAAAAAAAAGAGCTCACATCCGAGGGAGGAATCGTCTTCATTGCACTCATTTTAATGATATTTTAGAATGTGCTGCATGAGACCACGTGTTGCTGTTGTATGAGGCGTTTAAAACGAGATTCTTGGCATCAAGAGGGCAAAAAACATTTTTAAGAACTTCAGACAAAATGTGCCACATTTTCTGCTCTGAGGCGTCAGATTTGATTAGTTTGATCCAGAAACAGACGTACATGACCTCGCTGTCAGTGTTAGGACTAGCTCCAACAACCTGACGGTTATTTAGGTATGCATGGCTTACTTTCCCCCTCTTCATAAAATTCACATTCACGTATTTGCATGTAGCACCTGAACATATGTTCCTGAACTTCCTCCTCCTGTGCTAAAAGCCCGCAGCTCCGCTCAGGTGTGTGTGCATCTAACTCAGCTGCAGGGAACAAAATACAAATGCATTTTTTATGGAACAAAAACCTCAAAGCTAAACCTAGATATTAGTCACTTTAGTAATTAAAAATGTATATTGCTCTGTGCCGTCTCACGTTGTGCATTATTAAAGACTGTTTTTTTTCTCTCTCTCGCTCTCCTCTTTTCAAACTTACATCGGCTCAAAAGGATTTTTAATGCAAAACACTCCCTCAGAGTGGCTGTGTGCACTTCACTCGACTCCTCCGGGTGAATTAGCAGCCGTGTAGCAGATGAGGAAGAACACGGTGAATTTGTATTGGCAGGAGTTCCTGCACAGGTGCCTCGGTCGGGGTGTGTTGTAATTACAGCGGATCACATTTGTTGGAGGGGAAAAGCTGCAGATAATGAAACATGGGGAGTAAATGATATACCTGAGCTGGAACATTAAAGACAAATAGTGTCATTAAGTCATAAAAGGCTTATGTTCAATAAAGTGAGCAGAATCTGGTTTGTATTAACAGTCAGAATGTGACACCTAACATATTAAACAAATCACTAAATCTAAGTTTTTAATATTTAAAATAAAGAGGAAACTCCCCACGGAAGATTTCAAATGACTGTTTCATATTAATCTGGACATAATGTTTTCATTTACATGAAAGTCGACGCTCCGTCCCGTAAAATCTGCCTGGAAAGTGGATGTGCTGAGCTGGAAATGACACAGCGAAATTCTACTACTAAATGTACTCAAATTTAAATATTTCTCTCAGCCAATTAACCCAAATCAGTATTTGTAGTAAAGATGCGAGCAATAAGAAATTGCATGTTGGAGGTTTGTTTAAATAATGGCTTTAGGTCTCTTTTTTCCCAGCAGGAATGAGCTTCCATAGGATCAAGGAGAAAATATGTATTTTTGACATTTAGGTGAACCAACCATTTGTTTTTGTTTCCCTAAATAATTCACAGAAGGTTTAAGACTTTTGATTTAAGTTTAAATATTATAAGTAGTTGTGTGCATCTAAATAAAAAGAAAATAACTGAGTATAATGAGGAGGAAACTTGCCAGAACTATGCTCATTTACATGAGAAAAGCATGCAGTCAGTTGAGGTTGAACATTGCTGTGTGAAATCTAATTATTTCATAACTGCACTGGGTTCTTACACATCTTTACTGTGGATATTCAAATTAAAGTATAGAATTACAAGCTGCTAATTCCTTCAAAAGACGACCAATTAGGAATCAGAGCGAGCCGAGCAGCACAGATGCTGGCAGTGATTCCACTCCCTTAACAAAGAGGAGGTGATAACACACACACACACACACACACACACACAGAATACAACATGCAACAACCCCCGACAGGATTGAATGATATACCTGTGCTGCAAATGAACGCACGTGCGCGAGGAGGCGAAGCAGTCGGGGTTGTTTTGTTTTTTTGCAGCAGAGCTTTCATGGCGTCACATATTAGTCACCAGGCGTCTTCCACATAAAGTTTACACTGCCTAATCTATTACCCTCTAAATGGGATTTTAATTGAATTGGCGTCAAAACGACAAACAATGACGCCTCTGTTGCAATTAATAAAATCGCGGTGCGGAATCTATGAGGCTTGATATGAACCTCCATTCAAATCGAGTTCATTAATGTAAATGCACGCCATTCAAAGAGGCTCCCAATTTTTCAATCGCACGCCCCCCCCCACCCACCCCAAAAGGAGGCCCAACAACAGAGAGCGAGAGAGAGAGAGAGAGGAGAAGAGGGAGGTCACATGTGTGGGTTTTGTTTCTGATAAAGATGAAAAGAGGATGAGGACACCTTTTTCTTCAGGGATTTATAGATAAATAACAGCAAATAAATCGATGAAAATGAAACATTTAAACTATTTTTCTCATTTTAAATATTCTCAATCAATACTGAGAAATACTTATCATGACTCTTTACTGTTTTTGTTTTTTTTAACGAGAGCCCCCCTGCCACCACTGGCTGAGTAAATACAATGAGGTGATTAAAAGGGGGGGAATGCTTTAAGCGTGGCGCTAATTAAATGGGTATGCTAATGCTGTCATACTTAGCAGATGGAAGAAGAATTACTTAAGTGTAATGCACATGTTATGGTATTTTCGACATGACATGGAGGCCCTCGTGGGATCGCTCGCTGCCGTCACGTCGTGTTTCACAACCACTCAAAACAACATGCGCACACACACACACACACATGCAAACACGCATTCTTCAGTGACACTATCCAGCCTGCTAACTTGTGAGTGTGAGACTGTAGCCGCCCATATGCATACAGTGACACACACACACACACACACACACACACACACTGTACAGATTTGCATCAGACGTGTCATTTCAGTTATATTGGTGACAGGAAGTCGCAGGGCGTCATTGCTTTATGTTTTTAGAAAAAAGATATTTACATGAAAAGACAAACTAAAATAAAAACTAAGACTTAAGAATAAGGTTGGCGTTTGAGTCGCACAAATATACTTTGTATCGTGCACGAACGCGGAGACACGTCGCTGATTATAGCGTGCAATGAGCCAACAAAGGCAGGTAAGAAGAAGAAAATGTGTGGCTTAAATTTTTTTTTTTTATTAGCTTTGCAGATATTTCATGAGGAAGGAGTCACACTCAACACGTTTGTTAGATCTCAAGAATTCACACAATGTTTTCACAGGATGCCCAACCTGTTCTCATTCCTGGCACGTCAAATATTGCCGTTTTCAGCATCTCAGAAGATAACCAGAAGTGTCTGTTTACGTACCTCCAGTGTACATCTGCGTCAGTATGACACGACTGAAGCAAATGAACACTGGAGTTCATCTTCCCGTGTGAAACCCAACGTCACCGGTCTTCTACTAAGCCTAACCGAGCCTTTTTTTTGTGCCCAAACTTAACCAAACAGTCTTTTCCTGAGCCCTGAGGACAAAACGCCCATGATTTCCAAAAACGTGAGCTCGTCACACTGCGGCACACTTTCCCACTTTGCATCAGTCCGTCTCAGATGAGCTCAGAACCCAGAGAAGTTGTCTCGGTGTTCCCGAGCCTATGTTGTGATATCATGTCAGTTTTTAAGAGATTTCTCTGGATTCTCTGAATCTTTTAATGATGTTATGGTTTGTAGATGGTGAAATCATTGAGAGATAATGTTCTTAAACTGTTGGACTACCTTCCATCCTTGCTTGTGAACAACCAAGCCTTTTGTGGATGCCCAATCATGACAGTAATAGCCTGTTTACCCGCGGAATGTTCCGAGCAGGTGTTTTTGAAGCATTCTGCAAATTTCCAAGTCTTTCGTTGCCCCTGCCCCGACTCAAAGGCTCAAAGGCTGATGATAACTTCAATAAAGAGTTCTGTCTACAGATCAGTCATGTTGCAAATGATGGACATCCCACATGATGTGCAGTCCCCCAATACTACACACACAAATTGAAAAAAATGTCTAAAGATATGAAGAACAAAGCTACCAGGCTAAAAAAAAAAGAAAGAAAAAAGTTAGAAACCTCCCAAACAGTCGGAGAGTCCACTTGCAGTCCAAATTCAAAACGCCTTCATTATCACCGTTTCCTGCCCAGAGACCAGTCCATTCAGCCCACCACCATCACTGCTCATCTACTATATCTGCATGTTTCCCTAATTATGGTCTGTGTTTATTCCCTGGAAGACCAACTTCCAACAGAGATGGCAGGTTGTGTAATCAAAAGTCTTCCTCTCGGGGCTCCCAAAAATGTAACCGCCTGTAAATAAAAATTGAATATTTCGGAACTTCATCTGTGGAGACACAATTAGCGTCAAAGTGTTCTGACACATTTGTTTATTCCTGGAGCTTCTGGCCGCGTTGGTACTGTCAGATGTGAACCGCAGAGATTTGCAAAAGGTATGATCCTTTCAAAAAGCGCTTTCATTAGGAAAGAAGATTTTCATGCAGCAACAAAATGCGAAGAGCTTTAACAGCACCTCTGCCATTAAATTTCACACGGACTTAACCCTTTGTTTCTGGGTGTATGAAGACATAACAACAAGGAATCCATGCAGAGTAAAGGTTAGTTCATTCAGGGTGTCAAAGAAAAGACAAATGATGATCCAGTTCACTCAAAATTGATGCTTTTTGTTGCTGAGATGAAGATAAAATTAGGGTCAATGTGTTTTTGGGTGATTTTATTATGTTTAAAGGTGAGCAAAAAAAGCAAACAACATTCTGACACTACTATCCAAAAAGCTGTTACTCACTATTAGTTTGTCTTCAAGCGAAGGAAATGTGAGAAAACATTTAATAAACTGCAGAAAACTGAGCTCAACCACAAACTTTTGACTGATGAGATCAAACGGTGATGTTTATGTAAGTCTGGGGATGTTTTTTACTTTCAAACTGTCACATCTTGGCTGACAATGCCGAATGAAAAGTACAACGCTGTGCTTCCTCTAAAGGTCAGTGTTTAGTCGAAGTCTTCATAAGCCCATACAGTTTACAATACAAAGTTCATTTCACCCAATTCAATTAACGAGCAGCTGTGATTTAAACGAGCAGCAATATATGCTTTTATTTTCCCAGTGATGATCATAACAACAGCACATGATCGGAAAACCCATCGCCAGAATAAATGTTGGTGTTGAGCCTTTCTGCAAATCACGGGTGTAAAGCAGTGGTTAAGGTCTGGTTAGTTTTAGGCGGAAAAAGATCATGTTTTGGCTTAAAATACCTAAATTTGTCACCACAAACTCCCTACGAACCCGTCTTACCTGGGTGTCACGACACCTCCTCCTCCTCCTCCTCCTATAATATCTGTGGTTTGCAGACTGGGCTGAATCAGTGCTGATATTAAAACCACTCAGATCTATTAGGAATAGTCCTGTAAAGCAGAACTAGACCCGTTTGTACCCAGCGTGACTCAGCTTAAATTCCTTAAATCAAGGTAAACCTTTGGTAAATGTTGCTGAACTTCCTTCTGCAACATTTCCATGTTAATTAAGGACCAACCCGAGGCATGTTGACGCTTATCAAAACAGCTATTTCTTTTTGCATCTGTAGCTCTATTTAACAAATTATTCTTCTTCCCACTGATTACTGGTCAAATACAGACAATATGGGCATTTAACTCGCAACAATCACTGAGGAAAAACTGGCTCAAGCAAAACACTCCGCCATCAAATTGAACATCACAAACAGATGAGATCAAAACAGCGGATGACAATCTGAGGGTGGATCTTTTCTTTAAACTGTCAAACTCTGGGTGTGCACTTTGTCACGCCGTCCTCTCCCACACGAAGAGAAATAAAAGGGAACAACATGAATCAGAGACAGGGAGCCTCCAGCGTCGCGAGTGTGTGCATGTTTTTTTTTTGTGTTTTTATTCTCACATTGCAAGTACAACCTGGAACAGAGGCTTAGCACGGTCCGATCAGCAGTCTGCCTCTGTGTCGGGGATCAAACGAGCACACAAGGTGAGGGAACTCCAGTCAGTCTGGATTTCCCCTGAAGAAAAGCCTGAGGCAAAAAAAGAAAGACCCTCACAAATCGAGGGGGCGATGTAAGGCTGCGGGGCACATTAAAAAAACGTCACGTTTTTCAACCATTTGGTAGGGGAAGTTAACCAAATATGAGTGCGGCGTAATGTTCCTTTAAGCTGTCATTTAAAATCATACCTATCATCACTCGTGGCCTTAGCGTGCGCGGGGGTACTGATGATCCAACGAGGAGCGCACAGTTGATTAACTGCGCCCCATCCAAGCGTTGCTTTCTCTATTTCTGTCAGGCCTAATGGCATTAGATCAGTAATTATAAGATTATTCACAGTTCACGCGGGCCTCACTGTTAACTTTTGAGATATGAGACCATTATCTTCTTCTAATCTCTTTTTCTCTGAATTACGGCGCAGATTCATATCGCCGTTCTGACGGCTCGTATGTCGCGCCCGTCCTCAAACTGGCACGCTGTGTCTTTGTTCAGGTTCCTTTCACGGCGTTTGATCACAGTCAGCTTCTCGTTTCTGGAGCAGCTTTAGGAAAAAAAAAAGGGAGTTTCTACCTACAGACGCACTGGCTGTGTTTGATCACACATTTATGGGGCTCGCTGGTAACTGAAGTGATGGTGACAACTTTCAAGTTCTTCTGATGTATTGCTAAGGTTTGGATTTGTTCACACATCATCAGTAGACACATAAATGACACTGCACGTGATTTTGGATAGGAAAGATTTATAATGCTCAAGGGTCTCGTGAAACTGTCTCAAGACCAGCAGGAGTAACACTCCGCCCTCTAACCCTCACCTTTTAAATGCACAGAACCTTTGCTTCCTCTGCGGCGCCAGCTGAAGCTTCCAAATAAGAAATTTCTGTCCTAGCATGCAGCTAGATCGGAGTTTTTCTGCAGTGTTCAGAGAAGTCAGATTTCTTTTATTTCAGTCCTTAAGCAGTAAAAGCAGCGACCTGTCTTAAGGGCTGTATTTGCTCAGCACATGCTATGCAGGATCATAAATTTTGGTCCACATGGACCCACAAGGATGAGGCCAGATGACAAAATTTATGTCACACAAACCCACATCTGCCCTGCGGATGTGGAAAAGTAAAGTTTGGGCTTCGTTTCAGATACAAACTCACAGAAGTTCGGTGAAACAATTTGATTTCCACGAAAAACCTGAAAAGATTTACTGCCCAGGCAGATTTTTCATTTGTAACATTTGGTTTAAGACACAAATGATCAGATTGGAATAAAACGGACATTTTTCTGCAGCGGAAATTTGCAAATGTACTTATCCGGGCAATATTTGTGTTTTTTGTTGTTCTTGTTGGTTTTACTTGACAAAGATCTGATTTTAGTACATTTATGGGTTGGAGACTGTGTGTAGGCATTAAATAGACTTTCAACCACACAGCTGAACCCAAGGTCAATATGAAGGAGCTGAAATCAGGACTTGCTGTTTGGAGAGACGTCTCATTCAAACCAAATGCTTTAAGAGAAAGAAAGTACAAAAACGGAGGTGCTGAAAAAAGGTTTTAAAAACAGCCTTTCATCCACCTCCAGCTCCGTTTGCACCAATCAGAAGCCACGCTCAAGCATTAGAGGTCACTTCCTTTAAGCCAAGCCGCCGCCGCTCAGTCCTCATCCGTCGTCTCATCAGAGGAGAGGCAGACTTCTCAGCCTCCCCTGTAATTAAACACCGAAGAGGAGCCGTCACAGCGGGGAGCCGTGGCTCGGCGCTCCCTGGGGTGAAGCAGAGCCACCACCAAAGATGAGGAGGAGCAGGAGGAGGAAGCTGCAACTGAAGGTAGCCTGAAGGTTACCAGAAATACATAAGGCTTGTAGACTGAGGCTGTCAGTATTATCCAGCCTCTACCTCTCACTCAGGGCAACCAACCTTTAGGATTTCTACACAGCACATTTGATATTATGTTGGAAACAGGTTGCAGCTGTTGGTGGCATCTTAACTTTAATATTCTGCACCGTTTTTACAAGAGATTCGCACAGAATTCTTGAAATCTTCACCATCTGTCAGACTTCAAATGTTTTCTGAAAAAATATTTCTTGTTATTGGGCAAAAACTGCATCCTTGCAGTGGATTTTACCTTGTTACCTTGTTTTATCACCTGACGAACACAAACCCTCAACATCTACAGCTCAAACAACGTCCAAATAAATGACTCAGACTTTCATGTTAATACACACTTTTGGGCCTCTGGCTCCAGTTTGCGTACATAATAAGAAAAATTAATTATTCATTTTATTTTTGCAAGAATACTACTAATTTATAGTTGAGTAAAATAAGAATCTGACACACCTGTTTGGTTAAGCTGTGGTTCAGGTTTTGGGGGTCTAAGGTAAAGCTAAATCATTTTAATAAAGGTTAGGGTGAAGGTTCTTGAGCTCAGAGTCTGGATGGTCTGAATCAAAAGTCCTTTTTGTGCAAACAAATGCATGAACTGGCCTTGGGTTGAAACCTAACCCTAAATCTTGCATTTGGATCAAATTGGTGCTCCTCCACTTGACCCTCCAGGGCGGCCTCATCACTGGACATCAAGCAACAAAGAGGGAGCAGCGACCATGAGAGGATACATGTATTAAAAATAAATATGTCCAGAACGCTCTCCGCGGACCTCGGCAAAGTGAACGTGTCTCATCTGTATACTGATACAAAGCAATTAAGCAAATTACATTAACAAAGGGCTGGAGGGCCGTTTTGCTAATGGCGTATCTCACAACCTCTGGGCAGACGCGGCACTGATTCACATGTAATTTATGGCGCCACGTCACGGCCTGTAGTGTAACAGGATCAGTGTGTTGTTTAACGGCGTTATGAGGAGATAGATAGATATATAGATACATCGACAGAATTCCTCGGGGAGATTCGATGGCGCCGGCGGCATACTGAAGCACAACTTAATGAAAGCAGGAAGAAAACACCACTTTGGCCTTGTAAGGCTACTCTACCTTGAAGTAAAGTGTTTACAACCCAAACGGCAGACGCTCCGTGAGGTTAAACGCCCTCTGAGACAAATCAGCAAAGGCCCTTGTGAGGGAGCGAAGGAGGTAAAAGACGAGTGAAGGTAAATCTTTAACAGCTCAATCAGCTCCGAACACATGCGGGATGACAGCGCTGGTTTGTCTAAGGGGCTCCGGCTTAATTAGCCTGTGCTTTATTGTTAATGAACTCCATGCAGTTGTTTGCTTGTATAATCAAGGCGAAGGAGCAGAACTGCTAGCTAAGGTGCCAAAAATAAGCTGACAAAAGCACCAGGGCCCTCCTCGATTACCCCTCCTCTCCTCCCCCTCCTCACCCGCTCTCAAATGGAAAAGCCAACTGCCTGCTTCATAAAACTCGCTTAGCAAGACACTGAGACAAAATGGACTGTAAAGTTCGTTAGATGGAAATATTAAAAAAGAATTAAGCTAATGGAGATAAAATTAAAAGAAATGAGGCAACAAACACTCCGCACCAAAAATGGCATCGCCGTGACAGCTAGGATTTCTAATGACGGACTGCATTTGGGGAGGAGAAAAAAAAAATTAAATGGCATCCCGCGCTTAAATTTCTTTGAGGAGTAATGATCCGAGAACGATGCTCACTCCTGGCACTCGTGAGGAAGAGGGGGGGGTGGAGGAGGGGAGGAGGGGGAGGAATCTGAAAATAACAAAGGAGCATGTCCTGCAGTAGGTAGCACGTGTACTACTACACTGTGATAATACTACACTGTGATAAAAGACTCCCTTTTCTGTGTGTAGAGAGGACCGGTCATACTGGCTCACCTGTAGATAAAGACACATCATATCAGATGAGCTGTGAGGGGTTCTCAACATGGGGTCTAAGGTCCCCCACAAGGCCTTGAGAGGCTCTCCTGAGGTTCCTAAACAACATGAGCAAGAGTTTAATCATCCCAGCTGGAGACTCGATAAAAACAGCTATTATCGTCTTAAATTCCACTATAATCTGGATTATAAAAGCCACCATAATTTCCACTAAAATCAGCCTGTGTACAGTATCCAGATCTATGACTCAGTGAAAGTCAAATCTTCTCATTACGGGCTTAAAGGTGAAGGTCTGACTGGGGTTAAACTGATTTAGGTTTCTTTTACGAGATACTAAAAAGATTGATTCTGTCACAATTATGACACTATAATCCCTTTCACACAGGGCAAAGAACCTACTAACACACCCCATCATCTGGCTTTTGTCTTTAGTGGGAAAGGGCACCATAGGTTTTCATCCTCAGGTCAAATGACTCTGTTTATTGGCTCCACCTCCTCCTCCAAAGAGCCTGAAGTAAAGCTTTGTCAAAAACAGTCGAACATGACACAGCAGAAAATAAATAAACAGAGGGGCAAACTCGGATTTACCTGCATTTAAAAAAACCTGCACCATATGTGCTACTTTTGGTGTAAAAGTAGTATAAGAAAAGCTAATAAGGCTCATTAAAATCACAATTTTACATAAAAATATCTGCATAAAACTGTCATTCTGTCGAAAGTTTGATTTAACAACTTCATAGACATCTTCATCCTGATGTGGATGAGCTGTGCAAAAGTTGCCCTGTTACACACACACACACACACACACACACATCTACACAGAGCCTGTAGCGTTCAGGGGACAGTCAGGAAACGGAGAAGAGAACATAAGAAAACGAGGGATTTCTGCTTTCTTCCCTCCACAACTTCTTCCAACTTTCTGCGAGTTGCCTCCGCTGTCTCCTCGCACGAATTTGCATACGAGGAAACAGAGGAGCTTCCCAGGGAGGCCGTCCTTCTGCCGTCACAGCGCTACTTTCCCAGTCTCTATTAAAACAGGCCAAATTTATTACCAAAGTTTCTGAAGCAGGATTTCTGCAGTACAGCAGAGGATTAGGCCACTCCTGCTTTCGGATCAAATTGCAATAATTAGGTAGAACATGAAGCCAAAATACGTGAAACACGTTGGAACTTGACACGCACACAGACGTACAGCACACACACACACACACACACACAAATCAAGAAAAATATTCCATTTCAGGCAGATTCTCGGAATGAGCGAAATCCCGGATACTGCGAGGCCTTTTCAGCGTTGCCAGTTAATCTCCTCAAGGAGAAATGCAAGATGACAATGGCAAAGCACCTCCAATAATTGGTTCCAACAGGCTTACCGTATTAAAACCTGAAATGAGTTCTTCCCCTTTTAAGTATGATCCATTATTTCAATCCGGGGGAGAAAATTCTGTCTTTGAGAATATTAATAACTCCCAACCACGCACTAACATGAAAACACAGCCCCATCCCCTCCTAAAAGCTGTGTACCTGGCACCGCGGCAAAGGTCCCACCAAGGACGGGCGCTTGAAAGCCTCGGTCCTCCCTCTTTCTTCCTTTTTTTTGCATTTTTTTTTCTCCACCCAGGCTTCAAGAGCCATCTTGAAGAAGACCTTGAGGCCCCCTTTGTCGTCTTCCCTTGAAACAAAACAAATAGAATTCAGGTCTTTTGATTGGCTTTAGCGAGCAGATCTCGCCACGTCTGCCTCCCGTCATGCGAGCCAGAAGTTGTGACTTCAGAGGAGAGCCCCGGCGCTCCTATCTCTGCATTGAAATGAGACCGGCAGGTCTTGAGAGGATGTCTGCTAACTTTCTTCCCACATCCAACCTTGTTACAAAATACAGGGGGTGTTAAAAACTTAATGCCGTTGTCGCTTTTACTTTCGCTGCAGCAGGAGTGGCGGTCGGCTTATTATATCGTCCTAGAAAATACACCTTTTCAGCAGGATTGTTGTCATTCCCCAACTGACTGGAGGAATATTTGAATATTTTTGATTACGTCTCACATAGAAACACACTGCAATCGTCTTTAGCGTCCCGAGGGAAATTTGAGCTTGCAAGACCAGGACAGAAACAGCAGATGATACTGATTTTTTTCCGCGTTTTCGTGCATGAATTTATGACTGCCCTTTTCTTTGCACCTCTGCAGGAGCGAACGAAGAAGTCAACCCTGTGTTAAGATCCAAAAACGGTGGGGATGTGAGGAACGGCTGACGAACAGAAGAAGAGAAAACATTAATAAAAACATCAAGCGCAGGCATTTGTTGTTTGACTGCTGTGTACATCTTTACACAAGCTTGCATCATTATGGTTTGTTTAGTCTGCAGATCAAGCCAAAAATTGTTAAGATCACCAGGCGTCTGAAAAGCTTTTAAGCACTTTATTCGGATAAGCCCTCTTTGATATAAGATCCATGCATGAGCGAAGGAAAACCACCGAGATAAACACAACAACTGACATCTGCTAAGCAACTTTTTTTTCTCCTTTTTGAGGCAATGTTGCCAGCAGAAATTGTCTGGTTTGTTTGTTTTGGGGGAACCAGGGGCACCGGTACCGACGACGGCGCACATAGTTTATTCTACTTCACCGACAGGGAGGATTAGTGTGTTTTATACCATTTGATCTGATCTCACGTAACGCAGAGCATCTATAGGGGGTCGAATGACCGGAAAGCTAATTATTGGCTCCAGAGTAAAGATGCATTTGGCAGCAGCTCAAGAAGAAAGTGGACTTTAAAGCCTCTAATGAGGGTATTTGATATGTACTGATATATTATTGGTACACGTGTCATTAACAGGGCTTTAATGGAGCCGGAACATTTTATGTGAAATAGGATAAATTTTATAATAATATAGTTAATAACTGGCCCTCTGTACTGATACTATGCAACGTCTATTTTATGGCCTTAACAAGATAGACAACATCTTCACCTTCATTTTTGTGCTGTTTGAGGAGTTTAATATTGCTGCTGTAAAACAAACTTAATATTTTTACACCAGTTTACTATTTATCTTGACTCCTTTGTATCAGTTACTTTATCTCTCAAGAACATCTTTTAAAGTGGACAACCTGGTGGTCTAACAAGTATACTGTTGAACCAAAGCATCTCATCTATATAACCACCAATCTTCCTGCCACTTAATGCTTGCTAAAAGTCAAGCTAGAATCACTGCCTTGTTTCCCTCTGAGCACCAGTCAAGATGCAGTTTATCTCCATGTCTGTCCAGACTCATATAATATATGCAGTGACTGATAGAGAGCTTGGTCACATGGTGCAACAAAAATCACCTGAATCTCAATATCAGCAGAATGAGCTACTACAATGATTCAAATATGGATGTTGCTGCAAAGAAGCTCTAAATTCTGAAACATGGATTCTTCACAAATTCAGCTGGCAGCCATGGCTAACGCAAACATGGAGGCATTAAAATGTAAATATATTAAAGAGAAACAATTAAGATAAGTGTACATTGCTCTGACCTTTGACTTCCTGAGAAGGAGAATCCGTTAGAAGGCCTTGCTTTTCCACTCTATGCTTGAATCCCACTTTGGGACAAATTTGTTCAGATTCATTTTCACCTGCTCTTTTGGTGCATCTACAACATTGTGCAACAAACACCATCCACCCGCAAATACATGCAAGTTTTTAAAACGTTACTACAATTCCATTAACTTCGATAAGCAAAGCGAAAAGATGTATGTGAACATGCTTTACTTAAATTGTGCTGAGCAATCATGTTACCATTTGGCAGCAGGGGAGGTGCTAATAATAGTAATGTCAGTCAACCAGTGAAGTGCTCTTTTGGAAAGGCAGGTGCTGGAGAAAAAATTACTTTTAACTTTTTAACATTTTAAAAACACAAGGCCATCTCCCCCCCGCGGCTCTCCACAGCTTACTTATTTTATAGTAGCAGCCTGCTGGTTAACACGCTGCTGAATGTAAACAGGTAATTTCCTTTGGGCTCATATAGAAAAACAGCGGGATCTCTTCCTGCTTCAGCGACTTGCGGGTTTCCAGGAAGACTACGATTTTATCCAACTGTTAAAAAACTGGCAGCCAGCGGCCTGCTCTATTACACCAGGCGGGCGAAAATGAAACACTCCCAACACCAAGTGCATATTAACACCCCTAGAGCAATTAAACCCAATGTGGTTGTGTGTGCTATTCCCTGCCTTGCACCAGGTAGGGGTTGCAACAGACAGAGCACAGTGGCTGCACACTCCAGAGGGTAATCGGCCATGTTATCTGCAAAAAAAACAAAAAAAACAGGGACTCCAATATGCACAGGTGCTGTCCTCAGCTGTGCTATATTGGTTAATTGAGCAAATCTCTTATTTCTTACCCTCCTATAGCTGCAATTATCCCCTGGCTAAAGGCACAGTCGGCTGCTTATGGCCTACACAGGAGATGTGACAGCCGAGGTGAGTGCAGCTCAGGTTGACTGATTTTTTTGTGTGTTAACAGCAGCAGCACCTGCCAGATCAGATGATTTTTAAAGCTGCGGCACAACAGGGTACCAGTTTGTAAACTGGTTTAACTTCAGGAATCAGAAATCTGTCAGCAGTGGCGCCACTGGGGCTGCTCAGGTGGGCCACTGGTGGAACATTTGGGTAAAAACGAAGCGTTTCATTTATTTTGTATAAAAAGATCGGGATATCATGTTCTTAGATGGCATCCCAGCTGGCTCATGATGACTTTTTTCCCTTTTGTATTGGATCTAAAGGCTCAAATAATTTCGTAATGGTGATGTGTATGAATCGGAAAATAGCATTTCCAAAGGCGGATCACTCCACTGTCTGAACAGCAGTTCACCACAAAGTTTACTGCTGGTTCTTGGGGGTTTAATCCCCATAAGGTCATAGATACAGACTGGTGGGAGATGCTTACATACAGGCCATGAGGGCTCCCTCAATGGTTAGCTGAAGATTATGTAAATCATATGCTACAGCTTCACAGTCACCAGCTCTCAACCCAACTAGACACCTACTGGGATTTTGGACAAAGATATGGAGTGGTGTTCATCCCTCCAGAGTTCCACAGACTTGGAGAATCCACGTCAGTGCTAAATTTGTGGCTTCCTTTAAGCTTCTCTGGGCGTTTTACGTTACTTTAGTTAAGTTTAGGTGCAAAACCTACTTGGTTAGTTTGAGGAAATGACTGGCGACGCTTGGTTTCAAACGGGAAGTGGTATCCAGTCCTCTGGGTGAAAGTCGTGTGTGTTCACGAGAACATAGCTTTCGTTTCTGACGGACTGTTTAGGTTTCTGCTTTAGAAAAAGGTGACATCTGATAACGGGATAAATTAGTGGAGGTTATAGTGTTTGTAATTTTGTACAATATGATATGTACAGTCAACTGTGCAACGAATGTTTTATCACCCTTCTTTGTCGTCCGTCAGCATGCAGAACTCTAAAAACTCTATTTCCACCAGTAGATATCTACTTTTTGCCAACAAAGAGACAAACCCACTTGGCGTCTAAAGTGGCACTGATTGCAGAGAACGAATTCTCCACCACCTTCCTCTTTAACAACGCGCTCTCCAAACTGCAGCAGCGCCGCGCCTCCCTCCTTCCTGCCGGCGCAGCGGCCGAGCTGTCATATCATATCAGGGCGTCGCAGGAGCGAGATAATATGTCAGATTAAATATGTATGGGTGAATTAGGGCTATCTCAAGTATTATATCATTTAAATTCAAATCGCTCCATCGCTTGGCACCGTCTCATTATGACGCTTGAGAAATTAGCAGATAAAAACACTGTCATACGGGTCTGATATTAAGGCTAATTTACCCCCCCTTGCATTTCTCTTTTTTCTACACTTTATTGTAGGAAATGAAGGGAGAGTTACCTTTCAAAGCCTCTGGATATTAACAGCTTTCTTCCACACTGAGATGTCCACCGTTTGAAAAATCACAACACCTACTTTTCCCCAAATTAAACCTCAAAGTGAAACTCCTCTACAGAATATTACAGAGGCTGTTAATCTGAAGACATTTGTGTCTCATGTTCAATTTTCTCTTGGCTTTTGTTGATTGACTGCATATTTTTTTATCCACAATTTAGATAATGTTTGACATTTTCCCCCAAACAGGCCAAACAGGAGCTGGAAGATCTCCACCAGCAGCTCAAGGAAGAAAAACACTTGAGGTTGCAGGTGGAGGCTGTGGAGGTCGTTGAAACCCTCTTCCACAGACTGGAGGACATGCAGAGGGACTCAGAGGAGCGTTTAGCTGAGCTCCAGTCTGAGAAAACCTAACCGGATCGGCTCCATCATGACATCCTGGAGCTTAGGAACCAGGCAGAGGCTGAAAACCTCAAGGACTGAGGATGGAGGTCAAGAGGAGCAAACTGGAGGCTGTTAAACTCTGAGAGACACTATTTTAAAGAGTGGACGAGGCCCGAACGCTCTCAGAGAAGCTTTCAGCTGAAAGCCAGATGCTCGTCGACAAGCTGAAGATGAAGCAACAGAACCAGGAAGCTCTTTTTGGAGACATCACGGAGCTGAAGGAGATGCTGGAGAAAGAATGGCTTTGAGAGTCCAGGCAGAGAATGACTTCCTGGAGGCCACTGAGGTTGTGGAGGCTCTCCAAAAGAGGAGTGAAGGGCGTAGAAGGAGGTCGCCTGTCAGGACGAGGACTTCCTGCTGCAAACGGAGGAGCTTTTCTCTTTGTTTCGGAAGCAGAAGAGGAGGAGGGGCTGTCTACTAAGGACCAATCAGCTTCTCTGAGCTTACAACACATGGAAATCACTACTATCACAAATAAAAAATGTAACATCTATGAATGTATGAAGCATTGGTTCAGTGTCATGTTAGTAGTGAAGATATTTTGCTTTTGGGTTTAGTGCCACGAACATGAACATCTAGTAGAATCACCTTTTTATTCTAAAGACAAACGCACACCAGAGTGTTCAAGTAAAACCTTAAAAATATTGACTGGCTGCCTTCAAAGTAGTCCAACAATGTAATAAACTTGAGTCCAAATTCATTGACAGACAGGATCTAACGATTAAAATACTTAAATACCACAAATACCGCCATTTTTTTCCTGTAATAGGAAGGTGCCATTTGAAATGTGTCAGCATCTTATAGACATCACAAACACAAACGCCCGGATCTTCCTGGTAGGTCACTTGACATAACACGAGTCTCTTACCATTTTAACATAAAGAACAATTGTTTGAAAAAGCCCCCCAACCCCCTTTTAACCACTGGCTCTCCTTACTGAAGGTCACACAGCCTGTGTAACAGCTTAATAATAAAGTCCGCAAACAAATTACCAGCAAACAGCCGCGGTTCAGCTGGGTACAGCTCTGGATCCTTAAGGTGAGGTATTAGCAAAGCTTATTTATTTTCATTTCCGTGGCTTTTATTTGCTCCTTTCCCCAGTGGTAAAGCAAAGGCTGATTTCTGCCATGATTCCCTCCTTAATTTTAATACCCTTTTTACTCATCATACAGACATTAGACACCCCCCGCCAGCCCCTCCCACCCTTCATCTCTCTGAAATAATGTAACTCGGGCTCACACAGGAACACAGAGCGACCACAGGGAGGACTGTAAACTAGCTTTCCTTCTCTTTTTTTTCCTCCCTGCAATTAATTGGTGTACAGCCATGTGCATATATGATAACAGAGGATTTTTTCCTGAAACCCCCCCCCCCCACCACCACCTTCCCATACACACCCACCCCAACAAGGAAAAAGGGAGGTTAATTAATGTAAGGGGCTGCGTGTTCACCGAGATGCAGAGTTTACTGCGCCGCTGTCACCCCTCCTCCTCTTCCTCCTGCTCCTCTCCATCAACCCCCACCACCACACACCCTCCACCCCACATCCCCTGCCGCCTTAAGAGCCTTGATTCTTCGCTAATGACCTAGTTCTTTTAATGAGCGGTATTAACCCCTGGCTACAGTCGCCCAGGTCTTAATTGTCAAGCCAGGCTGAAACGCAGGGAGACGAGTCCCTCGCCCATCAGCAGGTAGAGGCGGCACGGGCGGTGCGCTACATTAGCACGCCTCATCATCACCACCGGGGCCCCAGGAATAAATAATGAAAAAATAAATAAAATAAAAAAAGGTTGCCCAGGCAACTGGCGGCCACCATCATCAACTATGTCTCCCCCATCCTCTGCCTACCCACCAACATCTTTCTTCTTACCCCTCGTGATGATGATGATGATGATCACCAACCTCCCTCCCTGCCTGCCTGCCTCACCCCGCCTTCACCCATCTCTCATTTTGGACTCTGTCTCCTGCTGTGACCAGAATGGGGAGGAGATGGTGTGTATGCACAAAAAAAAATATATATAAAAATCTAATCAGGGAGTGTATCTGCTTAAAAAACCTGCAAACTCATTAAGACACATTCGTAAAAATTGAGGAGAAAAAAACCCAGTTCCTTTCATTTACAGAAAAAAGTGATTAAAAATTCCCCTTTATGTTGCACCCAAGAGGTGTGTTTTAAAATTCAAACACTATTTACTATTAAGCACAATATAAAATAAATCCAATAACGAGATATAGAAATATAGACACCTAATTAGCACGAGGACGCTGCAGCAGAGCCGTATGAAACTCTTAACGGCTTTAATGAAGAAAAAGTCCAAAATAGCACGAAGATTCGCTCAGATGCAGAAACATGTCGGCAGCCATGATGCTAATGCAGCCGCTGCTGCTGCTGCAGGACTGCAGCGAGGTAGCTTCAGGTTTCTTCCAACATGAGCACAGAATTAATAATTTAGAATAATAATAAAAAATGTGAAAGTTTGTGGAACTTTTTAAAGGACAATAGAGAAGTGGAGAGAATTATTTGTGCTTTGACAAAGTTATTGACTCTCCTGTGTCTCTGGGGTGAAAAGAGTTTTGAGTAAATGTTTGGTGCTGAAATAAAATGTACTTTAAGCAGCGTTTTTCAGGCATAGAGACATTTTTGGCAAACCCCCAAAACAGCAGAACGAGCAGAAAATGAAACCTGATCAATTTTTCACCTAGCCCTAACTGTGCGCGTTCCAGTCAATCAATCAATCGAGTCACATCACTTCATGTGGGTCTGAGAAGGAAAGGGAAAAAACTTTGACAAAGCACAGAACAGTCGCTCCGGTCTTGGACCAATAGGGAAGAGGTCAGACAGATTAACCGCCCCCGTTGACCAAATATGGGCATGTGCCGCACCCTTGTGCTCATCGTGTTCGGAAATGAGTCCATTTCCCATTAGGATGCTGCTGCTCTGCCTTTACAGCTGGGAGTATTAACAGCAATAAACCTTACTGTCAATCTGCAGGAGGGCGGGGGCCTGTGTGTATGTGTGTGTGTGTTCCTACACACACACACACACACACAGTGCACTGTCAGTTATTCTGTGAGCACATTTCAAACTGTGTGTTCATGCAAGTCATTGTTTTTCTGAGTGTGTGTTAGCTTGTCATTGGCCAAAAAGTGTGTATGCCTGCGTGTGTGTGTGTGTGTGTGCACGGCCAGTGGTCGGGCTGCTGAAGTGACAGCCCGTCGGTCAGATCAGGGGAGGGGAGACCTTGACCCGAGCTGTCCAAGCAGCAAAGAGCCCTGCAGCACTGGGACCAGTATGACAAGGGCAGTGGGAAGGGCAGCTGAGCACACACACATAGACACACACACTCATTCATGTACACTCGCACACAGGCACACTGTTGTACACACTGGGGTCGGAGATAGAAATGCATGTTTCAGTCCTCTCAGAGAAAGAAATCTCTAACAACTAGAAAAAAAAGAAACACAAGGAATCATGGGTAGAGGGAGATGAGCCGTCTGGTCTCACTTCAGCTGTCCACCATGTTGAAATACCGCAGTTAGAAACAGGTTCAGAGATGTTCTGAATGTTTACACTGTTAAACATTACGCTGTAACCTCAAAGCCGACCCTGTGTGTTCCATTTTGACATGACGCTCGTGTTTTGACCTCATGAGTGTGTTCTGCCTCCCTGGGCCTGGGGGGACAGGTCTGACACCCCCACCCCGTTAGCCACAGGACTGGATGCATCATTCTTGGGTGGTGATGGTGGCAGGTTCGTCCGACCTGCTCTTCTCTTCATGCCGGCCATTCAAGGTTTTATTTTATATAATGTAAATGTGGAGGAAAACTTCCATTACTGCTACAAAATCCCCAAAAAACCCAACCCTCAATGTGCGGTACGACTCAGCATCTGCTGCTCCCCCAGCGTCCCCCAGATGAGTTTCATCAGCAGCTAATTATGAGTCAGACCCTCCTCCCGTGTATGGGCTGAACTGGGTAAACAGTTTACAAGACTCATAGCACTTTTTATATGAACTCATCCATTTTTAGAACAGAATAGCAGGGCAGTGATTATACAGAGCCAAGATTTTTGGGGCCACATGACCTCAATCTGACTGAAAGAAGCGAGAAGTGAAGATGAAATATGGTCACAATCCCCCCTTCTGTTCCTGAGTTATGTTGTTGCATAGTGGCCAGAAAACAAGATGATGTCACAGTGAAGTTGACCTTTGACCTTTTGGATAGAAAATGACATCACTTAATTTTATCCTGTTAGACATTTTTGTGAAATTTGGTCATGAACAGCGTGTGGATTCTTGAGTTTTGTGAGGTCACAGTGACCTCTGACCAGAAAATTCTGATCAGTTCATCTTTGAGTCAAAGCGGATGTTTGTGCCAAATTTGAAATTCCCTCAAAAAGTCACAAAATCTATTTCTATAATTAGAAAATTATGTTATTTTGTTCTCAAACGCCACCCAAACTCCTTGCTATTATTCCCATCCTGTTCCTATTCTTGCTGCAACATGCAGATTTCTAATTTTTTTTACATTTTATATCAGTGTTTTCAACTCCCATGATCCCTCGCTGCTCCGCTACATTATCGAACTTTGTCGTTTTTTGTCATGAAACATGGCCTTTAACATCTGGAACTCCTTTTTCATATGGTTACAATTACATGTACAAGTTCAAGACAAAACATGCTACTGAAATGTTCTGTTCCTGAAAGATGGTGTGTTTCCTTTATTTTGTCCACCTCCTCTAACCAGCTGCTGCTTTTTGCTCCAAATTAATTAGCAAGAAAAGCTTTGGTGGTAAAGCACATTATATTCTGCTCTCTTGCATCACACTCCGTACCTAAATTCTCAGAATGTAAAGCACCTTAAGAAGCCTCTGCAGCTTTCTGTGTCATATTGTACATAATAATTTAAGGGAGGCATAGTATTCTTCTGGGGCTGTGCTCTCCAGAAGCAATGACACTGTGCTTTTGTGAGGTTTGTCTTCTAAAAGCAATAAACGAGAATATCCTGCCTGAATAGGGAGTCTAAGAACCTTCACGGTAAATTTAAGGAGGGGAGATCCGCGGATGCCTCAGGAGCCACCAAATGCCTTTCCTTAAGCCCTCGGCATTCAGGGAGAGGGAGGGAGCGAGGGGTGAGGCGAGGGGGGAAGAAGAAGACACCATTTCCTTTCAACCCCCCACACCACCTTCCTCCCTACCTCCCTCCTTCCTTCCTCCCTACCACTGCCGTTTCATTTTTGTTTGAAGTAACGCAAGAGTGCTGTCATTACCGCCATCATCACCGCTACTATCATCATCATCACAGCCGCCGCCATCATCATCGAGACCCCTCCAAGTCCCGCCGTAATATTGCCCGTCATTTTTTTCCCCCGTTGTCAGCGCAGGTTACAATCTGTAATCCATGACTGCCTCAGAATTAGAATGTCCCCCATGAGTTAGATTTTTCGGCTCGTTTCTCTTCTTACACCCCCTCCACCTTCTTCTTCTACTGATTTTTTTTTTCTTCCTGTTTTTGTTGTTGTTGCCCTGAAGGCTTTACCGATGCTCTGCGGCCCCGCCGTTTATTCCTCCTAATCTCAGTCTCATCTCCAGGCTAGCTGTGACAGATGGTTATAGGCACACAATAGTATTAAGAGTTTGATTTTTTTTTTCCTCACCTCTCTGCCTCCGCTTCCTCTCCCCCTACTGCTTTTTTTCCTTCTTCTTCTTCTGTACAACAAATAGCGATCAGACACCGAGGCCTGACTCCTGTGTAGGTAAACTCCATTTTAAACGCCTCTCTGTGCGCAGTCTGTCTCCCCCTCCTGTCAAATACTTCCTCACCTCCTCCTCCTCCTCCTCCTACTCCTGCTGCTGCTGTCGGCACTCCAAGGTAAGCTGCATTAACCTCACTGACTGTTATTAAAAAGATGTATTTCCCCAGGTTTTCCCTGCGCCTCCTTTCTCTCTCTTCTTCTTTTCTGATGTATTCACACACACACATGTTCGGAATACACACGCTTTGGCGCGCACACACACACACACACACACACACACACACACACACACACACACACACACACACACACACACACACAC
>JBBPCS010000878.1:8211564-8224395 GCA_037974645.1 Hollardia meadi | reverse complement strand
ACACACACACACACACACACACACACACACACACACACACACACACACACACACACACACACACACACACACATCGAACAAACAAATACCAGGACGGCGTCATAAATTCTCAACGGCAGCCACAGTCGGTCTAATTTCAATCCCACCATCACTCCTGTCAGATGAGAGCCGCCGGATGATACATAGGGGTAAATAAGGCGGGTTAAATTAGCCCCTCCTGTCGTTCCCTACCTTTTACCCCCCGAGGCATCCTGGGAAATTGACTGCACGCTAGATTTTGAAAATTAGCCCCTTAATGTTAGCCAGACAAACGGGGTTGGGCAGGCCTGGGTAATGCCTTACTGGAGTCACCCAAAGCGGATTAATTACCAATTTTTCACCTCATTTTGCATTTATACCATTCGCCATCCATAAAGAAGGAGAAATGATTGAATAGTAAAATATGCAGGTAATGGATGGACCTTCAACCCCTTTTAACCTATAGTTGTTTACCGATTCAGCTTCACCTGCACGAAAACCTCAAAAAAATACATGACACGCATTTTCATCTCGTAAATCAATAACAGATTATATTAACATGAGCTTCTATGTTAGTTTTGTAGGAATGTGCTGGATGATTTTAAATAGAAAAACAACAGATTCATGAATGTAAAGCTGTTAAATCAGTACTTTGTGTGATCATAGTGAGGTTGCAGCATCAAGCCACACTGCAGCTGTAAACAGAGTTTCTGACTGCGGGTTCATGGAGGCAAGGAGCTGATTCAGCTCGTAAGTCAGGAAAGTTCATTCTTTAACCACATCATTACAGCTGAATGGCCTCCAGGTTTCAGTTCGGGTGCTGTTCAGGGTTCAGCGAAGGCCGAGGCAGAGCTTTGTTTAGGCTCGGAGCAGAGACGAAAGGCTGGAACAGTCAAAAAGTCTCAAAGACAGGATAAACCCAGACACGCTGGAGTCATCGATCTAGTCAGTATAACCAGCGCTGAGGACTGAAGTTTATTCTCAACATCAATCTGCTCGTTTCAAGTTAGCGTGGATTTTTCGATTTGTGGATGTTGGTGGAGGAAAGCGGCAACTGTTTCCACGCTTGTATCATGCGAGGTTGATGACAGTGAACTGCACACAGAGAAAAAATATTTCTCTGCACTCACCTCTATGATGGAGCCAGTTTGGACTTCATGCATAAAGGAATATACTGACAGGTTTTAATGTTATAGCTCAGTTAATACAAATTGTGTATACTCAACAGTACAACTGATCATTTTCCAACGCTTGCAAGTTTGAGATTGATGGTTTTTAGTACATTTCAGCACTCTACCTCTGCTGAAACAGAAGCAGATGTAGACGTAGCGTGATCTTTTTATCAGAGATGAAAGACCTCTTTGGAAAGACGTCAGGATGGATGTTTCAGTTGCCAAAGCTGTAGCTGCTACTCTCAAATGTTGGACGGTAAACAACCCAACAGAACCAATGTCTCCATGACCTCATAAGGCAAACACAAGCTTGACAAACTATCGAAAATGTTTTTGAAGGGAAACGTGGCTGAAAAACGCAAACCACTAGTATGGTCCTTTGTTGGTCCACCAGAACATAGTCTTGCTTAACAGTCTCAGTTAGTGCGGACAGGACACTCCCCCTCACCATATTCTGGATGGGAGAGCATCCGAAGGCCCAAGCTCCTCCGTGACTGATCCACCCACCCAGTGGAAGCAAAGAGAGTAGTTGGGAGGATTGGGGGGGTGCAGAGGTCGCAGAGTCGGATGTGGGCCTGCCGGGACCTACTGAGGATTAACACAAGCGCTGTGCTCAGGACATATGGCATTTGTCATCTCCCACTGGGAAAGAGACTCTTCCTCGACTCAGCTGCCGCCCCCCCTTCCTCATCACATCTCTCTCTATCCGACTTTCCCTCCCTCTCTCTCTCTCTGCTCCTGTCGGGATTTAAAGGCTTGAAGTGCTTTAGTTGTTTACTGTGCATTAAATGCCCCCTCCCCCCCCGCCACCCGCCACCCGCCACCCTAAACTTCGCAGTGTTAAGAGAAAAATGGCTCAGTGGAGGAGAGGCTGCTGACGCTGTGAAGCCCTCTCAGACGGAGGCTGGGGTCATCACAGGAAGGTGTTCGCTTGTAATTCCATGTGAGGAAGTCAACGGGGCAGGGAAAGTGCTACCTGCTCCTACAGAGCAGCTAAAATTATACAGTGGGCCACAGTTTGGTTGCGATTATGATACTTTTTGGTGGCAAAAACATCAATAGCGTAGTGTATTTTTCTCCATTTGGTCTATATTATTTCAGTCACAAGTGCTTCTTCATGCTTGGATTTGGGTGTATTTGCAGAGCAATTAGCCACAAATTGAGTGTCTCTTTATTGTATAGACTCCATTAAATGCACAAACCAGCATGCTTGCATGAATACAGCAGGTAGGTCTGCCTTTGACGGTTTTGGATGAACCATGCTCCTTTCTGCGATCAACGTCATTCCTGCCACATTTCCCAACTCTTTATGATATAGATGGCGAAAGGTAAAATGTTTTTATGACAAATAGTTATACTGGAAAAAAAATCTGAAAAAAAAACTTTCCTTCAACAAACCCAAAACTCAAAATGCTACTGTTATGTTATATGTTACTGCATTTCTCCCTCATGCACAATCACACAAGAGTCCCTGACTTGTTAATCACATAAACCAATGTTGCAAAAACGACCCACAAGTCAAACTTGAGTAAAAGTAAAGATATCAAGCTAAAATATTACTTTGCTTAAAGTGAAAGTCACCCATACGATAGTACTTCTTCAGTCTTTAAGATATAAATGTATTGAAGTATAGAAAGTAATTTTCTGGCAAAAAAATAGACGTGAGCATCGGCCTGGCTGATTATGGATCCAATATTCAGCATTTTTCAAATTATCTGAATCTGAATCAAAATATGGTGACGTAAAAGTATAAAGTAGCAAATGGAAGTAGTATGGAAGTAAGGTCCACGTACCATGAAAGTACTTGAGTAAACGTACTTAGTTACTGTAACCCCTATCTATTACTTCCTTACAAGCTGACAATCTCGGAATTGAAGCCTATTCTATTTCTGCACATCTGCTAAATGCCTAAAAAGTTGCACACTTTTTGTGAGCTGCTCAGTTTAAATTGAGCAGCGGTTTTCTTCATAAGGCAGCTAATTAGCAGAGTGTCGTCCATGTTGCACAACCTCCCGTCCCTTCCCGGAGCGTGAATACTATCACTCAGCTTCACGCTCGCAGGCAGGTATGCTCTTGTCATCCTCCATCTTCATAAACAGGAATGTTATTATAACATGATGGAGTGCTGTGTTTTTCTCCTTTATTTATGGGACGCCGTAATACGCCGGAAATCAAAGCTTGTAATTCGGCGGTTGATGTTTATTGTGCGCCTCCCGTGTCTAGAGACATTTGATAAACAGCGTGTTGCAAAAGCAGGAAAAAAAAGGTGTTGGAGGATCTTGTGGGAGCTTGCCAAAATAATACCCCATTCAGCGCAGCTACCGTGTGAAAATGCCTCCCCGCACTGGCTCATATTTCACCGCCAGAACGAGCGGTTTGCTGTATGGGCCCAGTGATGAATTACACCAAAGCACATTCCTTATGGGAAATCTGGATGGTGCAGGAGAGAAGGGGAAGCAAGCTCCAGCGACAAATTGCCTTCACTGCCAGTTAGTCCGTGTTCCTTTCTTCTCTCTGTGTTGTTGTTGTTGTTGTTAGAGGAAGAGGGTTGGGGGGGTTTATTTTGTCAGGTGGAGGTTATTTCGTCTTCTGCGAGACATTTGGAAATCCCCTCAGGTAGTGGAGTGTCTGGATCGGAGGCCGGCAGAACAGGAATTTCCATAGGAAACCAAGCAACGCAACAAAAAAAATCTCTCAGATGATGATTTGCCCCATCAGCTCTGTCGATACCTGTTAGAAGCAGAGAACAAGCAGCAGTGGGCTGGAGGCCAGACAAGCTGCCCAGTTGGTTGGTTGGACGGTTTCCAGTTTGAATCCCCGGGATGTTTCTAACAGGATGCAGCGCTCACCCACTCCAGTCCTGCAGGCTGGAGCGCCAGGGCCGAGGGCCACGGGGATAACCCGCAATCTGGAGGATGAACTCCGCCTCTGAGCCGGGCTCAAGAGGAGATAATACAAGGAGGGATGGAAGGGTTCAATCTCCTCCAAAACCCACTGAAGTGTCCTTGTGCAAGGCACTAATCCTCAATCAGATCAGGACCCTGACTTTTGACATCCGGAAGAAACAAGAAAAACAACCAATCTGTAATAAAACAAACGATTAAAGCAAAAACAGAAGAACCTAATATTTTAACTTTCAAAACCATAGAACAGAATTTGATGTTTTGACCATAGGTCTAAACATTATTTTGTAATATTTGCAAGTACGAAAAGAAGAGTCCTCTCTTCTTCATTAAATGGAGAATTTTTTCTGAGCACCTGTTTACGAGGCAGAAAAGGAGTGTTGAAGACCTCCAGTCTTATATATGTCTCTTATATCCAGGTCAGCAAATCAACAACATTCAATGATATTTTAGATAATAGTGTTTGTGGGGAAAGCCCTCTGCTGTTTCCGTGACACTGTGCACAAAGCCACGTCCATGAAGAGATGGTTTCCCAATTTGGTTTGGAAGAACTTAACATCAGTAATGTGAGAACCACAAGATCATTAGTCAACCACCTTCCTAATTTTCCAAAATTTTGTTGGAGGCGTTCCCGAATGAGTGGAGGCCGTTGGAGCAGGATATTAATGTCCATGGTGTGGGAATTAAATGGTCAGCAATCAGATATAAGTGCAAAGTTTAGGAATCCACATACTTTCCATCAACCACTCCATAACCCAGTTACAGATTCCCAGAACCCTGCAAGACAATTGCAGCATTGTTTGCATTTGTCCTCACATTTGGGAAAGAAATCAGCGGCCTTTCTCAAGATTTAAATCCGTCTTAAAAATGATTAATAAAAGAAATGTAATGGAAGTGCACGGGCCCCTTGTTAACGCTGATTCCTCATAATTTTTCAAAATATTTCAGTGATTATTTCAATTTCTGACTTAGCCTTGTTTTGTCTGTCTTTGGTTCTTGAGATGAGCACCTCCATCCTCCAATTGGATCTTTACCACACACACTGACAATAGCGAGCTTACAGACCCCTTCAGTGTGGAAAGATTACCAGGCAAGAGCGCTTCCTCCTTCAATCTCAATTTACCTCCGAATAAATCCCAAAATTCATGAGCATGTTAGCAGGCGTAATCCAGCCTTGATTTGCTCATTTCAGGCACAGGGAAGGAACAGTGAGAGGGAGAGATTACCAACTGGGTAGTTGTTGTCACCAGCACCGGTGTAGGTGGCCAACAAAAGCCACTCAAACATAAAAACATGCGATGCCTGTGTCGGCATCTCGAGCGAGGCTGATGCACAAGGCTAAATAGGTGGTCTCCGCTCTTGTCAGTTCGTCTGATTTATTGATATCCCTCACTGGGGAGCTTTGTCTCTCGTCAGACTGTCAGGGCGCACGGTGGCGATGAAAGGAGGGGGTGGTGGGAGAAGAGAGAGAGAGAGAGAGAGAAAAAAAGAGTGGTTATTTCTGCTGATAGGGCATATTTTCTGTCAACAGTCTCTGGCAGATGAGTGTATGTGATAATACCGCTGCCAAGGAAAGTCTCTCAGCTCTTCAGCCTCCGGAAGAATATTTCTGTCTCAGCTCACGGCCGTGGCTCCTCTCTCCCCTCCTTGCAGCTTTTATAATTCAGTAAACTGAAGTAATTACCACAGAGGCATGCTCAATAATTACAAAACGCTCTGTCACGGTCATGTAGGTAATGGCATATCTTGCTCTGCTGGCAGCGATAACGCAGGTGAGACGAATCGTAGAAAACAGATCTGATAGCATTGTTATGGTAAAGAAATGTCATTATGATCAAGGTTAGCACTGCTGCTGGAGGGGGGGGGGGGGTTCTTGACTCGTGTTCATACATGTTTTCTCTCCTCCTTGCAGGTACAAAGACAAGCTGAATGACCCCACTGACAGTGTGTCCAGTGCAAAAGAACCCATAGACTTCCAGCTTTGAGTGTATCCTACTGATGTCACATGTATCCTTCGGCAAATCAGCATGAAATTTGCTTAATTATCAACTGCAAATCGACAAAATACTAGGTGTCGTTTACTGTAATCCAATTTTGCCTAGTTTAATTTCCTCGACTCTTCTCCTGGTGGCGTGTTTACTCAGGATTGGACATGGTGGCGTCCTAGAGATCCCGCCTATCCAGTGCAGCTTCCGTGAGACGGCGGCAAGAATGCACCCCGTAATTAGCAAAAATGTGGCCCTAATGCTCGTCTCCTTGAGAGTTTGACCCTATTTGTTTGTGCCGAGGTAATTTCATTACGCCCGTGCGATTCCCAGGAGCTGCCGCGAGTTAACGCTAAATGCTCACCAGAGAGGGGATAAGTATTTGGCAAGGCATCAGCAAAGAGAAGACAGGGGAGCGGCAAAGCTCAATAACATTTCTTTCATGTTGACAAATTCCATTAGTGCGCAAAGGCTGGTGTTTGTACTCTATTTTATTTATGATAATGCTCAAGCATTGGAGGGGAGCAGTATTCATCACCCATGCCACATATGTAGCCTGACAGGGTGCGGCAGACGTCTGTGATTTGTACAGAACACTAAGCATCGCTCTCACACCACGGACCTGTAGGGAAGTGAAGGTGGCGTCCTGGATCAGCGCTTCAACCTCTTCTTTTGGCGCCTCCTGTTTACAGGCGAAAACAATGCAAAATCATGAACTTCTAACTCCAAATTATGAGCTTTCCTTCATGTTAGGGTTGATTTTTTTTTGTCTCGTTTACTATAAGAGTCCTCGAGGGCTGCAGGTAATTGTTCTTTCAAGAGGGGAAAAAATGATCCTGGGGTAAAAATCCCCTAAAATAGTATCATTGATGTGATGGAATTCCTGTTGAAACAGAATGTTGGGGCGAGATAGTGGGGAGGAAGGGAGTTGTATTTGTTCAACATTTTTTCTGCCTCTGCTGCAAAGTTCAAAACAAAGTTCTTCCACATTTACATTGAGTTTGTCTCCACACCTCAAGTGCAATCTATATCAACCTGCACCAGAACCAAAGAAGCACATTTTTAAATTCAAATTAATACATGCACTAGAGATTTTCTCACTTTTTATGGTCTGTTCTGTACACATGACATGTCTGCACATCTCTCCATCCTAGGAGAGATCCCTCCACTGACGTTTCTTCCATTATTTCCCTGTTAAGTGTTTTTTGTTTTTGTTTTCAGGACAGAGGATATTATATTCTGTACTCAATGAAATTGTGGTTTCTGGGCTATATAAATTCAATTTGACTCGACATTGACTTGACTTACTATTCTTACTTTCCCTTTTACCAAAGTAATTTTATTTAATTTTAGTACAATATTTTTACTTTTACTCCAGTATGACTTTTTGGTGCTTTAAGTTTAAAAAGTGCTATGCAGCACATGTACGCAGTGTCACCTGGCAATCTTTATGACAAATAAATATGTCGGCATCCACAGGGCTGTGTTGGCAGGCTTTATTAGGGCCCTCTAAACCAGCTCCAGGACCTGTGGGATGTGGTGGCCTCCACAGTGTCTGCTGGCAACGTGCAAAGTTTCTGTTTCAATAAAAAATATCAAGATCAGCCTGCCTGCATGTGTGTCTGCATGCATGTGGCTTTATTTGACTGTGGATGTAAGTGTGTTTGCAGATGCCTGCGTGTGTTTTGCATGCACGTATTTTTTTGTGTAATTATGTAAGTGTCCCGTGCATGTGTACGCGTGTGCGCTCTGGATGTTTCGGGGCGTGCATGCGCACACAAAAACACTGAGGTTGGAAACATTCTGATGTCAACAGTGAAGCAAGAAATAGGAAACACATTTAAATCTCTGGCGCTGAGCGCAGTGCTCAGGAGCCAGGCGAAATCACCGCGCGAGCCCGGCATTGCGTGTGACAGGGTGCATCGTGGGATAGCTCTTTATCCTCTGCGCGCAAAACAGTGCTCGGGAGAGGTACGTGCCATCCCATCTGAGGACAGGGAGTCGGCGCAGGTTGTACCTATTAGGGCAGCTTAGTAACTCAAGAAGCGGCAATTTAAGAGCGAAAGGAGGGAAGGGAGGAGGGAGGATCGAAGAAGAAAGCAAAACTAATGCCATAACTCTGAAGGCTCCCAAGAGACAGCTTTGAGGATTGGACTGAATGACAGAAAGGCTCGTCATCACAGAGGTGGGTATGAGTGCTGGTAATGAGAGGACTCGCTCCATGCCAGCCATTATTATGGACAGATTGCACCCAGGGAAGAAGAGGCCTCCTTTTGTCTGTTGAAAGCTACATCGGCTCAGAGTTGGAATAAAGAAACCCTGAAACATGCAGAGGGAAACGTGATATTTGGCAATACGGAGATCCAGTTTTCTGCAAATTTCAAAGCATTGTTGGTTCTTGTGGAGGGAAAAAATACAGAAAATACAGAGAAGGGGCATAATAGATGTACCAACCTACTGTACATTCTCCCCCTCAGTTTTCAATCTTCTGTGGTTGGCAGCAGAGACAGAACGCAGGAAACAGTATCCTATCGCTTAAATGGTTAAGTATTTTATGAGTAAAATGCTTCCAAATGTCTCTCAGAAACCTTCCAGACCACACCAAAGACAAAATGAGGTAATATTACGTTTCTGAAAAGTCCCCAGTATGATATCCCGACTCTGCTGTAATTGCATCAGAAAAATGGTGCGCGAGTCTCTCTCTGTTACATGTCAGGCCATTTGACTTGGCACAAGCTGCGCTCATTAAGAGTGTGGGAGAGAAAACTTCTCAAATTCTTCCCAGCTGAAAGCTTGTATGCATATAGAGTAAGAGCACAACATGCAGATGTACAGTATCACCAAAATCATCTATGTCCCCAGAACATTGTTGCCCCCAGTGTTTTAACACTTTGGCAAAACGGTATTTAGCTTTCATGCCAATACTAAAGCAAACACAATGTCACGTGACATGCTGTGTTTGAGTCATAAGGATTACAATTATAGTAATATCTGATGGAAATAAATCAACATAAAAGTAGTCACACTTGGCTTCTAACAGCTCTGAAATATCAGCTCTAAAGGGGCAAACAAAAAATCCTCCGGCGATTTATGGATTAGACAATCAAAAGAAAATTAATCGCCAACTATTTTGATAATCGATGAATCGCTTTAGTCATTTTTCAAGCAAAAATGTCAAACATTTGCTGGTAACAGCATCTTAAATGTAAAGACTAAAACCTAACCCTAACCTATCATATAGGTAGTTTGATGCTGGATAACCAATCATTGAACAAACTACCCTCGTCACCTTAAGTTGGAATAGTAATGTTTAGATGCCATGTAAGCATGGATATGTTTTTCACCGCTACCCTGCATCCCACATTACATTAATATGGTAACATGCTCCATATTGAGACTTACTATTTTAAAGCAATACTACAAAAAAAACAACTATGTTTTGAGTATAAACTCTCATTCCTGTTGGGCTTGAAACTGAGGTTCTGAAAGGTTAATTTTCAAACCCCTCCTGAAAGTGAAATTAACATTTTAATTGCTCCATGGCATGGATCTCGTAAGGGAAATCTGGATACAGCCTCAGAGGCGGGGCCCTGATCATTCCTATGAAAGTTCCTCAGTGGTGCATGAAGCCACTGTGGACCACATTGTGGAGCCCATAGAGATGGCGCACTAGTGAGCAGCTAAACTGCTGGTTTAGCCCTCAGCTAACATGAATGGAGATAAAATAATGTAATCAAGAGGCTCTTCTAGACATTCAAACTGTTATCAAACTGAATGGATGAAATTCTGATCCTGAAACAAGTCATTTTGCGGTGGTTGTGACACTCAAATAAATGTATCCACTGTTTTCACAATGTAAGCTTATGGGGAAAAGTCTTTTTGGGCCCCTGGTGCATCATGTGACGTAGCAGTTACACAGTTTGGCTACCATGTAAAACTTGCTTCAAAGCCTTGCGCTCTTCCCGGGGCATGCTCCATGATGGAGGAGTTAGCTCCTCCTAGCTAGATCAGTTTTCAACAAACCATTATAAGATTCTAAACCAAAAATATTTTCTAAAGTATTTTGTCCAGAATATCACAGAAATACCCCAAAGTATTGTGACTTTATCTAAGGGCTGTATTGCACAACAATAATAATAACACTGCACGACCGGAGAGGCATCGTCAGGAATTCTGGGCAGCAAGAATAAAGCAATCATCTTGACTTTTCTACAAAAAAGCTCCTTTGGGATTCTTGTTGGCCCTTTCCAGCTGTGGGCCCCTAGAAGCATTATCACCTTCTACCATATGTGGGACTGTAACTGACACTAAAAAGTGGCACTGGGACCACATTTCAGTTGCAGTGTGAACACAAGTCACTTAGAGGGGCTCATCTACTGCCACTAAAACACTATCTTACAATATATGAATGTTTAAATATCCTCAATGGTTTGGAGGCCCCGCCCCCGCCACCCTCAGTCTCCATGCCAGCCTAATCTACTGCAGATTTTAAAAATGGCTATCATGAAACAGGCTTTCCCTGTAAGTAATCCCCTCCTCTATGAAAGGAGAAGCAGGGAGAGAGGTGCTGGGAGGGGGGGAGCTGAACAGAAAAAAAAAAATCAGCAGCAAAGAGCCTTTTTTTTTTTGCGTCTAGTTATGTCAGGCTGTATTTTAAACAGTGCTAATCATATACCTTTGTGGACACTTAATTAAAATTACAAAACCAATTTTAATCGGCGGTCCAATTAATATGTAAATGTATGCAAATGTAGTAAAACAAGGTGGTGATTAAGTTAAGGACACTCTATTTCATGTCTTCCTTAAGTGTGAAAACAAACCGTCTTTTTCCCCTGCCGCCCCCCCCCCCACCCCTCAACACCCCCTAAAACATCCAAGACTGATGGATTGTGATGTTTACCGGCCACATGCGAAGTTAAGAAAATACACTCTGTGGTATCATTTTAAAAAAATAAAATAAGTAGAGGAGAAAAGACATCTATTAAGAGCTGGTGTCCCTAATCACACTAAAACATACAGAAACTGGAGCTCTCATGCGTTAATGTTACATATACTGTACAGTATCTTACACCAAATGTTATGTGTAACACCGTGGGGCATGTTTGAAATTCAGGACATAGTCTTCCAGGCTTGAGGTGAGAGTTGACAATTCTGAAGCAGACTTTCAATTCTAATTAGGCCTCGGAGATACGGTGGTCTTTCAAAGTGGTATCTGGAGGGGCTGGGGAGGCGTGTTGGGGAGGGGTTGAGCAGGTAATAATGAATCTGAATCGGAGTGGATATTAAATAACTTTGGGCATAGAGAGGGAGAGAGACAGAGAGGAGAAAATTAATTTACCCTGCGAGTGAGGCCCTGCAGCGCCGGCCAGATCGAGGTGAGCGCAGGTCATTAAACTTTGTTGCTTCTAAATTTATGCACTCTGCTAGTTTTATAAATACAGTAAAATTATCCTTAATGCATCTTATTAAATGTTATGAAAACTACCGAGGCCAGGCTTCTGCATATATCCTGCACGTGCTCATGCATTAACTCCTGTATGAGGAGATCTTTGTACAAACATTTTAATATACCTGTTAATGTTCTGTGGGTGTGGTATACTGATATAAAAACCTCAGTACTGTCAAATGAGAGGCTGAATGTGACTGGAAAGTTATTAAAAATGTTGATTATGTTTGTTAAGATGTGTTGCTGCGTTGACCGTGGCTAAATGTCGGCGAACACGGCTTTGTTTTGGCACTATTCTGATATTTGGCTGCCAGATTTGGGCCAATTTCGGCGTAAGATCAATTCCAGTCAGCCGGCTAACTCAGGGTGCTTTCACACCTAACCCGCTTTTCAGCTTGATCCGAACCTAAATTACAGGTGTGAAACCTCCCCCGGACCACAGCCCAATGAAAAGAGGTGGTCTCGGTCCAGGTCAGACTGAACCGTGGTTTGGTTGGTGTCAGGTTACAGGAAGCTCCAGCAGGCTATCATCATAACCAGAAACTGGAAAAGGGAGAAATGAACCAAAAGTCCACTGGAGAAAAGTCATACATAGCGACAAATACAAATAATAAAATACTAAAGTCATACAAAACCTAAAGGACTTGCTGCATTAATTTGAGTTATTTTGGAGGGTTATGCAAGTAATGTTGGATTAAAGTGCTGTGTCGCCAGTATTTTATGTTCATATTAAACATATTTAATTTTATGACTGGAATGCAAAAATAAATGTGGCATTTTCTCAGGGGCGTTCATCAGCGTGAAAAAGGGACTTCAACTGTCAAGATGGGACACAACTCTTTTTGAACGCTAAAACTATCGCTTTGTCTGAGAGTTGTACTTGAAATATAATTAATATCACATTTTCCAACAGTAACGTACATCATCTGAAGCCCAGTGACAATAAAAAAGGCCAATTAAAAACACTGATGCTGCAATGAACAATGACACAGTGATTCCTTCAGTGAGACGAGCTGTGGTTATGCAGCTTGTGTGTGTGTGTGTGTGCGTGCATGTGGGGGAAGGAGGGCTGTGTTTGCATGCATGCTTGGCTTTCTTACATTCATGCGTGTAAACACAACTACAATTGTGTGTATTTCCATGTGTGTGTGACGGTTAGGTTGCGCTTGTTCGCTCATGCTTGCCTGCTTGTTTTCTTCCATCCAACACAAATACAATTTACAAGTCTGTCTATTCACTGTGTGTGTGTGTGTGTGTGTGTGTGTGTGTGTGTGTGTGTGTGTGTGTGTGTGTGTGTGTGTGTGTGT
>JBBPCS010000878.1:8164287-8211464 GCA_037974645.1 Hollardia meadi | reverse complement strand
GTGTGTGTGTGTGTGTGTGTGTGTGTGTGTGTGTGTGTGTGTGTGTGTGTGTGTGTGTGTGTGTGTGTGTCCATGCAAAAGTCATGCACACACAACTTCAATTTTATGAGCGAGTTAACACGCGTGTGGGTTCAGCGCACGTGAACGCCGGCTTACGCGGGCATGTGTTCAGGACACAAGGTAGGCGAGATGTTGGAAACAGCTTGTGTCATCAAGTGTTAGCAACCTGTAATCCCATCTGAGCCGTGAGGATGTGCAGCTCCCCCCCCCCCCCCACAACACTCTGACTCCCTGGGGCTCAGAGTGCAACCTGCGCCCCGCTGATACCTCCGCTACACAAGCTTTCCAGGTGACTTACACACATAAACACCAGGAGGGAGGTCTCAGCTGTTAGCGAGGTGAAGCTAGTCCCCGAGCGGAGGGAGATGATACCGACAGTCACAGAGCAGAAGCAGGTAGCTGCACCGGTGGCCATTTGTTCTGCCTCACAAGGCTGGCAAAAGTCAGCTGTGTGAGCTACAAGTAAGAGTAAAAGGGACGATACCAGTGCTAATGCACGATTTAACTAATTCTTCTGCAAGTTTTGAAGAACAGAAAACTCAATCTGCCACTTTACATGAGGAATAAAATGCATCCTTGCTCCATTCAACACACTCAGTAGTTTTGCTGTCACAGCTTCATTTGCTCTGGTCTGGCCAGTAGTTCATGGTGGCAAATGTTAACAAACCTTAGACGGATCAGTCAATTTCCAGTATACGTAGACATTTTAATTGTATGCTTGTGGTCCCAACCAACTGGTTCTCGATCAGATTTTCCAACGATGACGACTTTGAAGCGCTAACTCAAGAACTCAGAAAAAAGACAAGGTGCCATTATCCTGTCATTACCACTTGTGGCCTGAATGGCTCCTGTTTAGCAAAAGTTACATGGCCTGTTTACTTATAAGACATCCAAATTAGTTCCTGACTTTCAAAAAAACACAAAGCACCATGTGTCACTTTTAACTGTAAAATAACAATTTCCCCTTGGTCGCTAAAAAAAACCTGGAAAATGTGTTTTTGATCTTGATTTCTGAGTTTCCTTAAACACACTGACACGTCTTTTAAAGAGTAAGCGTCAAGATGCAACAGTGATCCAACTACGATGAGAAATATTAACGTCAATCCGGATTACCAATCTCAAGAAAGCTTTTGAACTGCTGTAAAATTAACTGAAACCAAAGTTCATTTTCCTGCCAGGAAGATGAAATCTATCTGAAAACTTTGGAAAATGGCAGCGCAGCCTTTTCCACATAAGATAACAGATGTTTAATAGAACCATTATTAAATCTGATTGTGTTTGAGGGGGACAATTGAATGTTTTCTTTCAGGTTTTCTTTCAAGTCCAAGAGATGCACCACAGCTGGACCTGGTCCTGATTGGCTCCAGCTACCAAAGAATAACTGAAACCCGTCTAATCAGGCCAGTTTGCAGCAGCTGAACTGGAAAGCCTGCAGTCAGCAAGGTTACCTCGTTTAAATTAGCTGCTGTGGACTTTGATTTAGTTCAAATATTTGGAACTGGAAGTTAAACTCCTGTCTTCAGGATTGCTGGTAGAAGTGTGGACTGTATGTAATTTAGTAACATGTACCGGCACTACTTTTTGTTATGTGGAATCTAAACCCTTATATAGTTACTTATTTTTCAATGAATCGTTTTCTGAGAACAAAAACATGCAATGAACTGACCAAAGGACAATCTTTTATGTCATATTTAAGATTTAAAAAAATAGATTTCTATTGTAAATGGACGGATGCGTTATAAATTTGATGCAACGTTCCTTTGATTTCATTTTTTGTTGCAGATGTCACCTTGAAATCTGTAGTGAGATAATATATTTGAGGGGGGGGGGGAAAGACTATTGACAATCAGAGGTGATGTTTGATTCAACGCCGACATCAAACGCACGACTCGGAGGCAAATTATCACCTGTAAAGAGCCGTGGTGCAAAAAAGCAAATCACAAATGACAAAACTGTGTTGTGTTGACAAGTGTTGAAAGGTATTTTTCTGCCTTTGAAAATTAAATGTAAAAATGACAACACTTTTTAGAATCAGTTTGTTTTTTTCCCCACCACGGGGAAGGCACCTGACTACAACCAGATTCATCATGACTGTCAGTGTGAAAGTTATACATCTTTAATTTGAGGTGTCACATGATTGATCCCCACAGCAAAACACTGAACCTGAAGCTGTTGTAATAAATTCAAATCTTTCCTTAAATTCCTAAAATAAGCCTTTGTTTATACACGCTGAGCTGCATTTATGACATGCTATCCTGGGCTTCAAGTGGATTTTATGTGCCTTGGGGTAATGAAACTGTGTCTGTACGTAAACATGGCCATGATTTGTATCATTTGACAATTAAATTACATGGGGATGCTTGCTGCGCAGAGTAAATACCTTAAACATTTCCTCGCCGAAGAAAAGGAGCTGCATGAAGGTGATACTAATGGTAGGCTGGCAAGTCCGCAGAGATATCCACTCAATAGGCAATTTAAAAATGGAAAGAGAAGGTTTGACTAAGCAATAAAAGCGTCGGACTGCCAGTGAGAGCAGAAACAAGGGAGAGAGAGGTGGTGGTGGGGGGTGGGCAATTATCTTGTTTATAAATCAACAGCAATTCCACTGAAGACCTGATCTTAAGCGTGATCAAGCTCCAGGTTTTAAAGTCTCCTGACCCAAAAAAAACAAAAAAACCCTGCACTAATCTAATTCCCTTTATTGGTAATAATCACGAGTGTCCCTTTGGCCTGCACTAATCAGAATCCCATTGATCTGGACTGGAGGAAGGAGAGAGAGGCGGACTGACTTAAGTTTTCACAGAGTTAAAGGAGAAGGCTGCCGTTACATAACCCCGAACTTAATTGTCTGTACTGAAGACGTGACTCAGACCAGCAGCACAGAAGATCTATACAATCAGCACAGTTTGAGTGAAACTTTGTCATAATTAGCGTATTAATTCTTGAGTTAGGACTACAAATTAGTTTAATAGATCACAATGAACTTGACCTTTGACCTCTTATCACCAAATATTAATCAGTTCATCCTTGAGTTCAAGTGAACGTTTGTGCCAAATTTGAAGAATTTTCATCAAGGTGTTCCTGAGATATCGGGTTCACAAGAATGGGACGGACGGATGGACGACCCGGAGACATAATGCCTCCGGCCATGGCAATCCATTCAATAGATGTGGAGCTTTTTCAGTATTTTTTCAGCCTCATGGTGGCTCTAAAGGAAACATCAGGGTATCATCAAAGTCATTGGGATTTATCCTCTGGGCACCATGAATATCCGTCGGACACATTGCAGAGGACCGTTAAGCAATGCTTTCTTTAGTCCAGATCTGTTGGGACTTGAGCCACCTTCTTTCTTCTAAGTCTCAAAGAGATCCAGATCTCAAAAGTATGATGACAAATTGGTCAATAAACCCATCAACCAGTCCAGATGTGGTGCATTAAAACTGCTGCCACTTTAAGTACTGCATGTTATCTTCATATAATCACGCTCATGCATTAGCCCGATATAACTAACCCCGCCTGTGTTGATGAATGAGGTTACCAGGTTAGCGAGGGCATCATTATGCAGCAGCTTGTCACTATGACACATCGTCAGCAGCATCACCATCCTCATTAGCTCGGTCACTTTTACAGGTGATCCTGCTGGAGGAAGACACCGCGGCTCGAACACGAACGCCAGCCGGGAAGAAAGCACCCAAGACAAACAAATGATCATTAGAGCACATTAAAATCCACATTACAGCTTTTACTGCCTCCTCAGGAGTCAAACGCGCCCGGGTGAGTCATCGGCAACTCGCCGCGCTGTGACCTAATGGCAGCTCATGTGGACGCCTGCCCACTGAGTGCAATTTGGCAGCAACGCAATCAGAAGCTCACAGAGGTATATGATGTTACTGTATGTGGGCAAACACTGATCGGCTCGACATAACTGAGCGTTTAAGCCGAACGAGGGCGAGGCGTGCAACCTGAACTGACCCTGGCTTGCCAATAAAGATGTGAAAGCCCAGTCATGTTCACAGAAATACCTCCCCTCATTCTGCATCTCCTCTGGAGCTCGACCTGTTTTTGCATGCAAGGGAAGGTTGCAACATGTGGGGGAAGACAAAGTACACATTAAAGATTCCTAAAAGTTTTTAATAATAAATAATTTTAAACTGTAGTAATAATACTGCTGTGTAATTTTCATATAAACGGCTGTCTAAATGTGACTAAATGTTCAGATACTGCAGCAGATAATGTGTTAGTTGTCTTTCATGTTGTCTTCCTCTGAAACTGGATAAAACGTCCACACCAGCGACGTCATGTTTGGCTGTGTGGCTCCAGGTGCAGCAGTTTGACGTACGACCTCGCCTGCTGTATCGGGTGTAGATGCAGTGCTTGTGACAGCAATTTGGCTTTGTATTATCGTCTCTATTTACCGGCTATAATTTTATTATTGGTCAATAGCCTATGATATAAATTTCCCATGTCTGACTAATTTTTGTGGACATGCTTAAAAAAAAACAAAAAACACGCAGCACATCTAGAATAATTCCGTCTGATGTAATGGTGCAGCTATAAAACTCATGGAATCTTGGGTTTGGACACTTCATTCAATATAAGTATCATGTGGCTGTAATGAGAGGGTGGAACAGGAGTGTATACGGCATGTTGACTTACACTGCGGAAACAAAAGGGTCTTTACTACCTTTAAAGCCACTTGAAGAGGGAAAAGAAGGGTTCAAATTTCACATAGACTTCCAATCATAAGTAGTGTCACCCCCGACTCGGCTTTCCTCACAGCATCCACGTATCCAGCTCTACTTAAATGCATTATCCCTGAGCCGAGCTTCAGTGTTCGGCTGAGGGTGACTCCTGCAGCAACAATCACAAGATCAGAGAGAGAGAGAGGATCCACAGCAGCACAGCTCCGTCGCTCCCCCGTGATAAATGAGTTTGTATTGTCTGTCAGGCCGGCTTCCTGCCAGCCCAGGTCACTGGTTATTAAATTACCACTTGCCAATGTCCTAAATACTGATTGATGGATGAGCATGGCAAATGAAGGACTCCTATGACTTTTGTATCCCCACTCCCAGTTTTCTCAGGGCGAAGGGAAACCTATACCAGATTGTTATTGACATGTATTGAGTGAGGGGCTGGCGGCATTCGTCCTGAATTGTTCTTGGCGGCTTTGTTAGATTCATTTTTGCACATGCTCATTGCCACAAGCTTCTTAACGTGTTGAAAAAGCTGATTTTTGCTAATTTTTTAACCAAGCTGGATGATTTTTCCTTACTTGTCATATGTACACAAAAATCATACACTCATACACATTTATGCTTAAATTATTTCTTTATTCTCCCTTTTTAACTCAACACTTTGAAAGCAAAGGTTGTCTGCACAGCAGTGTCTGAGGGCTACTCTTTATTTTTACCAAAGCATTAAAAGTGCCTTTATGTCACGCATGGAATTTAATTGTCCCTTCAGAGGAACAAGCAACAAGGGCACAAGTATAGACCAACGCTAACACGTGCAGGAGTAACACGCCGGTATCTTCCAACCACAGAAGAGAGCTTTACAAAACTCCACTTTGACCACCTTTTTCCTCTTTATAAACTGCTTGAAAGAGTTAAAATTAGAAATAAAAATTACACTTCTAGCTCTTGTCATAATAATGTTGCTTGCTATGTGTTTGATTTGGACCAAAATAGATGGAGGGAGTTCTGGAAAATCCATCTTTGTACCCTCATGCCTTTTTTTCTGGGCTGGTGCGTAGTCATGTGAGCTGTGTGAGAGAGTGTGAGAGTGTGTGTGTGTGTGTGTGTGTGTGTGTGTGTGTGTGTGTGCATCTCGGGGGGGTGTTCTGGGTTAGGGGCATTGATGAGTCTGTGGCTGACATTTGAGTGTGATTGAGGGGGAGTGCAGATACTAAATCACTGCATTGTTCTGCTGTCGGTGCGTCCTGTCGTTCCTGCACTTTACAGAACAACGCGATTCTTCTAATGGGGTAATAACCAATTAAACGGGAGCACAGAAACTTGGCGCTCTAAAGCCTGAGGTGCTAAAACCAAAAACCAAAGAAACCAAAAAGAAAGTTAAAGCAAAAAGAATGCCAAAAGTGAAAAAAGTAGCTGTTGTAAATCATTAACAGTTTCTTTATTCAGCAGTCAAAAGGAAGATTTTTTTGGCTGCAAACCTTCATCAGAAGAAGTGAAGAAGTACTGGCTCGCTATGTTTTTTCCCCCCTCATTGTTAACTGTGCCACATTTGTGTCTAATGATAAGGTAAATGAAAGGATCTTTCAAAGGGAACTGGCCCTCCCTGAGTGTCTTTTTTTATTTCAAAGACTGGACAAACTGGAGCAGTTTGGAAAAAGACCGCAGGCGTGCCGAATGATTGTCAGCCATGCAAATAATCACTTACTTACACTCAGTGAGTTTGCTTCGGATAAGGCAAATTACCATTTGAAAATGAGCTCAAAAACACTCTGGGCGAAAGGCTTGCATCATGATTCTCAGTTATATTATTGCGGAAACGTAACCACTCGCACACACAAATGCTGACAAACATGCACAAACACACTGCTCCGTGCAGCCTCTGAACTGGCTGCAGGGATATCATATGAAGACTGATCAGATGGAGGGTTTGTCTTATTGCTGCATCTAGTTGAAATTGGTTTTGTTGCTGCTTCTGCTTTATTTTCCGGTTGTTGATATTGTGATTGTTTGAAGGCATATCTGCGACATGATATTCAGGTATAAATGGTGGATGTTGACGGGTCAAACAGGATCGAGTGACGATGACACGCCGGGAAGTCAGCAGACTGTGGCACCTACTGCGTTCACACCATTATACAGGAACTTTTACATAATGCAACATCAGCCCTGCTAAGAAGGCTGAACATGCGGTGCTTTTCGATCGTGACTTGTCAAAGAAATGTGTCACATACATGTCACAATAAGGTTATTTGGAAAAAAGACACCACAACGAGCAGCATTTGCCGCATTCCAAGCAAAGCCACCTGCTGACAACCGATACTAAAGTAAAGAATTAAATCAGCAATCAACGGCCAACAAATCTGCTTGTTAATAAATTTGAAATGTCTCCTTTGTCCTGGCTGGAAGCTTCCCGGACCCTCGGACAGGTGTTGCAGTCAGTGTGTCCTGTGGACTGACAGTGCATCAGGGTGAATAGCCAGGTTATAAAAAGCCCTTTAAGCCCATCTTATCCTTTTAGTTGCTGAGTCTACGGTTGAATTCGGAGCTACTGTCAACAATATGAAGTTCCCGGCCGGGATTGGGAGGTAAGCAAAGTTTTAGCTACAGTGCTGAACTAATGCCAGTTTGATTAAATGCTCTGGATACAAACAGCAGGGGTTTCTGATCCCTTCACCATTATAGTTCTCAGGGCTTACAGAGCTCCCCGTATTGTGCTGCTCTCTTTCTGACCTTCCTTCAGCTGAGGCCAATCTATCACATCACCCCAAAATGACCACAGTGTGCTGATCTAATCATATAAAAATACAGCGGGCGTGAATACTTCTACTTCGGTAGAAAGCACTGTAACACTTTAGTGAAGCTCGGCTTTATTTCCAGCAGACGCATTGGAAGAGAATGAACGTTTGTTTACATCCCCAGATACATTAAGTGTTTATTTGATAGCAAACACAATCCAAATTGTCACTTAGCGATGCAAGCTCCAAGTCCAATAAGCCACGGGTCTTTAAAAGTCACAAAGTGCTGCCATGTTTAACAGGGTTAAATACACAAACAAAGATGGATTGAATGTGTAATTTGGAGCATTCAAATTTGGTGGAAGAGGAAAAAAAAAAACACAATATTTCTCTGGGAGCATGCCTTGCTGCATATTAATTCTTATCGTGGTGATGAATAATCATGCTTCTTATGAGGAAGAGTCAGTAGAATACAGCAGCACTCTGAGCTGTCATAATTAACAGACTCACTCAACAATGGGCACATTCTCAAAGAGACTTCTTATTAACACAGACATAATGGGTAAAGTGCATATTAAAATGGGTATTTAGAGTGGAAGGGATCAAAACTACCAATGAAAACACAGTTTTATGGTCGACGTGTTTCATTGTTTCAGCGTCAAATGAATGCCAGCCGACATACTGAGGGCCTGGGCCGTACAGTACGGCTGCCCCAAGGTGTCAAAAAGCTGTGGCGTGACACTGCCATTACCCACAGGGCCCGTGCACACCTCATTAGCGACAGAGTATCCTTTGGCCACCCATGGGCGAGATTCAGTCCCTTGGTGGCTTAACAAGATCACATTTAAATCCGTGGCGAGATGGAGCATCGCTTCCTGATGAACATTCATCAGCGGGATACAATTATTTCCAGGCTGCTTCCATTTCTGATCTAGTTTTTTGAGGAATTCATAAAGATTGCTTTGATGTCCGGGTGAAAACATGCATAAAAAGGTTTCGGGGTCAGTTCAAGCAAATTACAAATAAACATTTTCTCATCCACTTTTTCCTGGCATTTGTGGGTTTTAAGTCTAGCGATCTCTGCATTCAATTGATTTGTGGTTCTTACAGCATCTAAAAATGCCAACTAGAAATTTCAATTGCAGAGCTTCTCTCAGAAATAGTGTCCAGGTTACTCTTTGGAATGCACGATAGTTTATAACCTGTAGTTTCTGCACAGCTGAGGGTAAGAAAGTCTAAGATGTAGCGAGCAAAGATGGAGGATTTCATATTCCATAGCTCTAAGACTTGTTGTGTGGAACATGTATTCCAAATTACAATGAAAGTGAAAGAGGCGAGTAATGGCTGGACAGGTTTGGGGAAGTGATCAAATAATCCTTCGTCTTCCCTAAAGGTGCCCTTCAGTCGACCATCTCCTTTTCTCTTCTGCCGAGACACTAAAAACATCATGTTGGCTCAAAACTAATGTAGATTAACACGAGCAACTCATCCTCGTCAGCAAACTAAAGAAAGAACAAAGAGCTTCCATCTTCTAAATGTTCCTCTACATCATGAGACGGATGGTTAGGGCCCGGAATTCAACGATGAGCCCTGAATTCCGACTGAATAGCCCGTTCCACAGTGTGCCTGTCAAGGGTGATTACGAGCTTAGCAAGAAAAATGAGATACTGGTTGACCTATTTCTGAACACTTTGTTTCACACCGTCCCCCCACAATCTCCCCTTCCTCCATTCCGATCCTTTCTTCCAAACAAGTTTGCCCGTTCCTTTCATTTTATTTTTTTCCTATTTCAGCCTCTCTGCCCACCGGTTCTCTCTGAGTTAGAGGTCAGGTCAGAGGCCACCTGGCTGGCCCACGTTGCCAAATGCGACCAACCTGGCAACAAAGGCCTCTGCTGTTGTCGGTGCCAAACTTTCACCTTCACTCCCCCCCCCTTCCCCTTCCCCTATAGCCTCTCTGTGAAGAAAACCCCTGCAGGGATGCTTCAATGGGGAGGGGGGCTGTGAGCGCTCAGTCCTCTGAGGCAGCAAAGTTTGGATGCTGTCACCAGGAGAGTCACACTGGGAACTCATCAGCGAGAGAAAGGTGGGAAATAAAAGGAGGTGACGCACCTCCGCTACGGCTCGCGGACAAAGACGCTCAGAGGCGACGCGGCAACCTTTACGGTCATCGGATGATGAGAAGCCACATTTGGCTGTCAGCGTATGTTTTCTAAATGCATCGCTCGAGGAGCCTTTTTATTGTTTCACAAACAGATTTTCAGTCGACTAATAAAAAAAATGCTTAATTGAAACAATACGCTATGAAATGAGATGAAAGAGTATTAGTTTCTTAGCGCCACTGATGTCCTGAAAATCCTGTGTGTTGAGTTTTGCAGATAAGAGTTAAAGAAACAGAGGCTGGCAGCGGGCCCTTCTCTTCTCACATCCTCAGCAAAGCAACATGAGAGACCAGGGGGTTTGGTCTTAAGAAGAAGTAAGTAGAGTTTGTTATTTCACCGCCTTTGACTAAGGTCATACCAAATTAACAGACGACTGACTGAATAAAAATAGCATACCATTAATTCTTCTTTTTTTTCTCCTCTCTGCTCATAAATCTTAAAGGTTGACCTGATTTTTAATGTTAAACTATGTGGAGAAATTAAAAAGGAGGAGGAGGAAGAGGGGGGAAAAAAACATTCAAATAAGCAGCACGGACTAATTTCAACCGTGTCGCCAGCTCAGGTTTCATGTGGTATCCGCGGGAACTAAAAATACTTTCTGTCTTTTGTGGGGAAACAATTTAAAAACCCCACAAATAACAATGCTCCGACGCAGCATTAGAACGAGTGTTTTCAATTACGCTGGCAGAGATTTTGAAACTTTATGGTCAAGCGGCGCTGAGAATTATAATCAATTTTCAGGTGATAAAAAAACATAAACAGTAAGGGGGGGGTGAGCCATTTAATTGCCACCACATTCGCTAACAAGCTTAGCTCTTGTCTCAGCACCGTGCACCACACTCAGCATTCAAATAGATCCTAATTATTTCTAGTGAAGGTCTTAAGATTGTCAACTCATGTGTTGGCCAATGATAAAACATGGCTCTTTCAAACTTAATCATTACAAGTACATTCGACGAGCGCAAATGGCTCAGAGGTTGGAGCTGCATTAACTCTCGTGTCCATTTTTGGTTGAATGGCCTGGCACGCGCAAAAGCAGATTACATCCTGGAATCAAACCCTAACTGATGATCGCGCTCCTAAATAGTCAATTATGGAATGTTTACTGTGGTGGGTTTTTTTTGTGGCGTTATTTGTCTCTGTTCGCTTGATAACGTGCTAGACTGACTTTAGATTGACAAGGATTTATGGGAAAGCAGCGAGTAAAAGCCAATCACGTAAATTACAAGTCCGCTGAGGAGAATTAAAGCGGCTGAATCAAGATCCCCACCACCACCACCCCACTTTTCTTTTTCTAAAAACAGACGAAAAAAGAAGGCGAGATACCGGATGTTTAATGAGGGGACGGGATGATGGGCAGTGCTGGCATCATAATATGCAAATCAGCTCTGAAATGGTGTCTGATGCACTTCTGTACAGCCCTGGATATGAATGAGGACCACTGCTGCTAAATTATTATGATAATTGAGGAGGTTTTGGAGGCAGAGTAAAACTCGAAGAAGACGAAGAAAAACAAAGTCCGCAAACACTCTCCCCAAAATTTTTGCTATCTGTGGATCTTCACAGTGATCCTCTTATCCCGACAAAGATTAGGGGTTTTTTAAGGCTGATAAGATGCCGAATAATCACTAAAAATCCAAAGTACAAGAAACGTCTTGGTGATGCAGAGTTTATCAGAACGGCATTTGACGATCAGTAAACTCGAGTAAACCTGAATTCTTTGGAGACCAGCTAACTGCCAGAAAAACCAGCATCATATTAGAAAAAGTACCTTTTTGCATTCTAATTTATCTAAGAGACAATATTCATTAACAAGTAGCCTCACATTGCAAGTGAAATATAGTCTATGTCAGTGATTCAAGTCATTCAAGTCAGAACACTTGAAACTATTCGACATTTCACAAAGTATTTTTAGATATAGGCCTATTCAAATACACAATTTGCAATAATACAAAGTTGTGTACGGAGCTTTTCTTCTGTCCTTTCCAATTAATCATGTTGTGGCCAAAGTCCAAAGTCTAAACATTGATCTTTTGCTCTCCATTTAATCAATCTTTCTTGTCTTTTTTGCATTTTATGTTCCTCTTAATTTTTATTCTCTACAACCATCCAGATTTTTTTTTTGTGTGTGTGTGTATGTGCCCCAGAAAGATTAGTCAATAAACAATATATATTCTTGGGGATGTTGAAAGAGTAGTGTCACTCTTCTAGTTGTCTTTTAATTCATGTAACTTAAACTGATTTTTGAAGTAGATGCAACATGTAAAATGTGCAAAAACAGCTATGAGGCCTTGAAGTAAGAACTTGGAAGTTAATGTAAATGTAAAGTGCTTTTAATAAGGTGGTAAAAGGCCTAAAAGCAGATTAAAACGGGACATGTCGAACAGTAAATGACTCCGCTGCCTCTCTCAGGTGTAATTCGCTCTGCAGCTGTGAAACAACTCAGTTTATTCATCTTGTGGAGATTGTAGGACAATGGAACAAGCCGAGAGAAGAAACAAGAAACTCTGCTGAATGCTATTAATGAAAGACACATCTCGTCACTCTGAGTATCAGGCGAACCTAGCAGGCTTTGAAGTCCTCTCTTGCTTAACTTAACCCAGTCGCCACTCATCTCTCGCTCAAACTCTGCCTTTAATGTGGCGAGCCGGGCCAGCTTCCTCGTACCGTCCCAACAATCACGTCACTGGACGTCTTCAGAACTGGGATTATTTGCATTTCCTGGTCTGTTTGAGCTTCAATCACACCAAAGGGCCCAGGACTGCTGAACAAAAAAAATAAAAAATCGCCCCTAAAGTAATGCGGTGCCACAGAACTCAAACCAGATGAATCTTCTCTATTTTTTACCTTTTCCTTTGCCAAGGAAACATCAGGCACATCCTGTACGCTTCAGTGAAGACAGGCCGGCTAAAGCTTTCCAAAGGAGAGGGAACAAAAATGTTTCCCCCCCTGCACACATCTCTCCTTCCAGTGTTTGCTTGATTCTGCTGTGTATGATCTCCAAGATGATATGACACAAAACACACACTAACATATGTATACACATCTGTGAGGAGATAGAGCCGAGTACAGGATACAAAAACTCCTCTTCTCGCAGTGTGATCGCAATGCAACTTGGGTGAAAGACTAAAGACAGAAACCTGAGCGTTTTGCACAGATGACGGCAGCTAAGTGCTTCAACGCGACAAGACCCATACATGTAAATTTGTTGCTAAACAGGTGCTATTTCAGTCTTGTGAGACAGAGATGAAAACATGAGATGGAAGGCGAGTCCTGTTAAAAACAACTACATTAAAATGATAGGCAACATGTCTTGTGATTGTTGAGATGTCTGGCGACAAACTAGATCATCTGATACTAATGTGGGCCATTTGTTTCTATAATCGACAGTATAGACATCTGATGATGACAGTGTCTCCAGGGTTTTCCCCATCATTATAAGGCTTGGGCGCAATACCCAAGTCATTTTAGTTTAATTTAGTTTATTTGCACAAATATGTATAATAAAACAGACAGTCAGAATTTAAAAAGTTTGAGCATTGAGCAGGAGCAGCCCGTTTTGTCATGGCTCCTCACAAAAGGCGTCAGGCAGAGGGTTTAATGTACCTGTAATGCAAAGAGGACTTGAACACAAGAGGGGTGGAGGTCGGGCTGGATTGGAGGGTAAGTTCACGTCCCATTTGAAACCAAACGTCACCGGTCATTTCCTAAACCTGACCATGTGGTTTTTGTGCCTAAACTTAACCAAAGTAACATAGGCCTTGTACGTCAGGTATACCTCCCCTATATAAATTACAGTCATATTACAAGAAAAAAATGTATAATTTAAAAGTTTCAGTGAAAATTACTGCAGCTGTAGCCAGAAACTGTCGTAGTAGCTAGCTAGTTAGCGACTAGAAATGGAAATAATTTAAGAAGCAACGGATTATTTACACAATATCATAATCAGGCTTTGAAAATCCTGGACAAAAAGCTAATAAGGTACCAGTGAATACAAGATTTTAAGTCAACCAACTGTCAATGAGTGGAAAAGCATCAATCCAGGCTTTGTTTTGATGCTAATGCTCTAGTGTGACATCTAGTGGCTGAAAACACACTTTTTCACCTTTAAACTGCACGTCATGAAAAGAAACTGTAGTTCTTCTTCTTCCGCCCCGCGTAGCTAAACTCAGCCAATGAGACTATTGCTGCCTCTGTAAAATATTTGTGTAACTAAAACTCTGCTAATGGCCACATAAAACAGCTTTAATTCTGAATAGACTTTTGTGTGCTCTCTTCCTGCACACTGACAAAAAGAAAAAAAAAACACTTCAGCTATTTGCAGCGAGTCTGCTTGATTCAAACATCACGGCACCTGTGACTATTCAACAAGGGCACTTTCAAATTGCCTGTCATCAGTAAAAGCTGCAATTTATGCCACAAAAAAAAAAGGACTAAAGACGCACAGCCGGTGAAAACAGATATGCGCCTCTATCGTTTTTAATCAGGTGGAAATTGTGAGGCCTGTGCACACATTCCTGCCACTGATATATGGCAGGGCTGCGCAGAGCGGCATCCTCAGAGTATATTATGTTCCGAATAATTATTGATTTTCATCTTTGCCTTATCTTATTTAGATTAAGCTGATTGCATGGACAAACCTCCCTTCACAGAAACACGGATTTAAAAATGTGCTTTTTCATGTTTTAGTCCGGATATCAGTGGACACTTCTCCCTGCGCACCCTCATTTCTGTAATTGCTTTTTCATATTTTGGTTAACGGCAGTGGGTCCCCGAAAACACACACACACACACACACACACACACACACACACACACAGTCGGATCCACAAAAGTGCAAACGAGAAGTACAGATTAATGTGTTGTGTTTAAACCGAACCTTTTCTCAAGCGTTCTGCCGGGTTATTTCTAATTTAAAAGTGGAGCTATACCAGACCCTTAACATCCTCATCCTTATTAAAGACATTTCAGGACAAGCTGTAGCCAGGAGGCACGGTTCAAATATATATGATTCAGTGTCATTTGCAGAGGAAATCTGGGTTTAAGAGGGAGTTAATTTTGCCTTTTGCTACTGCAGCGATGACAAATGTAGTCTGTGGTCCGAGGTGTTTCTTTAAGAGCCTGTAAAGTGTCACTAATTGCTGTCCAACTGTACTTATTTCAAATTATTCCCTGGATTTAGATTTTCTTATTCTGCTTTAATCGTAACATGGCTTTGAAAAAAGTACTATTGTAGAGTGAGCTTACCTTAAAGAAGTTTTTTGTGCCTAAACCAACCAAAACATTCGAGTATCTCGTCAGAAAACATACGGATCACATAACCATTCACGTTTTGGAAGGTATTAAGTTAATGCTGTTGTCTTGCCACTAGAGTCACGTCAGATCAGAAAATGCTGGAAACAAAACACAAGCAACCTATTTTTTTAATCTCGTTTTGGAGGACTTGGTTATTGCGATGCCATTTGTTCCACCACCATACAATTTATGTCCTGTTCCTCACAAACAAACGTCCAAAATCCATCCGTGACCTCATTTTACTTGCGAAGAAAAGTCATAATTCAAATTTCTTGGAGGACCAAATGGGTGGATTGCGTCACAGCCCCAAAAGGTTTCTAACAACCATATTTTGCACTAAAGGCAGAAGAGTTCAATCTTTTTTTTTTAAAGTCAGAGCGGCAATACAACTACCAAAATATACTGTGGCTAAATAACTTCAGAGAGCCCAATTAAACGTACTTTAAATGTGGTTTAAAGTTTCATTTGTTGATTTTTTTTGGCTAGCTGTAGAACATTAGATCGTAACAAGCTAAAAATGTTGATATGACCAACATCAACACTTGAGCCGCCTTCCTTCTCTTTGTGGTTCTGTTTTGGTCTCCACCAACTCTGTTCACCAGCTTGCAACTTTGTCTCTCTGGCATTGGGTACCAGGAGCTAGCTCAAGGAAAATCATAACGAAGAGCTAAAAAATGCTAAACTGCTTCATAGAGATGAGGGGTATTACTGAGTTGTCCTGCAGGGTCATCAATAAATAGTTAATTTCCATCTCTGATTTGTAACCTTTCCTGTGACTGGCACCACCTGACAGTGACAGAGCCGTTTTAATGCTATGAATTATTTGCAGCTCCTATTTGTCCCTGCTTCAGTGTACATACTGAGTGTGTTTATTTGAAATCAATGGGTGTGGCAGAAGCCGGGTAATGAAACCCAGCTGCAGGCCGCAAAGACACTGGATGTCTTCCCTCAAACACGGGCCTGAGAGAGGGCCGACTCGGAGCATAACACAACAAGAAAATCGAAGAAATACAAACAAAATGAATGATTTGCACACAAAAGAAAACTGAATCAAGCCCGGCCCATCCACTGGAGAGAGGTTCTTGTAAACAAGTGGCCGTGCTAAAACAATACAGCTGGATTTCCTCTCAGTGAGCGACGATAATCATCACTCACTGTTTACCAAAGTGCAGAGGGGTTCCAGCCCAAAAAACGCCTCTGGCTCCAATAACACAAATGAAGCTGGATTCACTAACTCCATCTCTGTGACGATGCACTTCTACAGCGAGATTAGACACCAGGCATCTCGCTACCGGCCAGACAGATCAGGAAAAGTGTGATTCATGTGCCCTTTCTGTGCAAAGTCTTTGCAAAGTGTATTTATCAGAAAAACAGAGTTTAAACCATAACTTACCTTCTAACTATGACAAAATGTCTCTCTTTTAAAAAAAAAAAAAGCATTCTAAATGTCCTCAATATCTGAGAGCCCGGAACACTTTTTCCCCAGCAACATTTCCTAACCATTCCAAAACTAATCATTTCTCTTTATGGAAAAAGAGCTTATCATATGCAAAGTGCTCGACATCAATGTCTTCATATTCTCGTTTGAGAAATTCATTGCGCGGTGAATTCCCTCGGGAACGCTGCAGCCAAGTTTCTGCCTTGCAAAAGTTTTTTTTTTTTTTTTTTTTTTAATTCTCTCACTTTAATTCAACTTGGCACGTTATTTCTCAGAAATACCGTCGGGCTCGGGGGAGACATAGACGTGGTCTCACTTGTTAGTGCGGGTTTTAGTGCTGAATAAGGATCAGACAATGGCTGAGGGGAGAGGGGCTGCAGTCTAGCGAGGTATTGACACAGGAGATATTGCCTGAACAAAGTGGATCCGTGAGAAAAGGGAGGGAGCGAGCGTGAAGGAAGAAAAAAAGAGAAAGATTATCTTAATTATCATTCAGGAGCTGCTTAGTGCAGCACCTGTGCATGAATAATGTCATTTATAGGCACATTGAGATGTGCATAATTCCCCCTTAAATCATACACATTAGCGGCATAACAAGGGATGAACAAGTCGGCCTCTCGCAGGCTCAACTAGGAGCGAGGGGGTTCATTGTCAGCCCCTCACCTCCCCAATAAGAATGTATTTCTTTATTCAAAGACTCCACTCGTCTCTCATTTAACACTTGCTATTCGGTCCAGGAGAGCTGTGAGGTTACATATCCTTCTTCATATTACCACGCTGGGTTTCATTTGTGCACTGCGTGACTTCAAAATAGAGGATATTTTAGGGCTCGGAGTGTGATTTAATAGCAGAGAGGTTGTATGATCGCACTTGTTTTGAAGTAAAAAGCAGTAAGGAGCTCCTACCAGTACACATTAATCCATGTAAATGTCCTCTGGGTCAGTGCCTATGTGAAAATGTAGCTTTAATGTTAAACAAAGTGGATATTATGATGTTTTATCCAATCAGGGCCTCTGTATTTCTAACAGGCTCGACAAGAACCGCCTCCTCTTCAACACATTTTAACCTCAATCCAAAAGTAGTTCCCAGAAATCAGACATTTACAATGTCAACATCACTGTCACAGACAAACTGCACGCTTCAGACATAATAAATAGTGATAGTAGTGGGAGAAATACTCAGCAGCGATACCACATATATACTCCTTACAAGTAAAAGTAATGCATTCAAATTTTAGTGCTAAAATGAAACATTCAAATATTGTAGTGTAGTTGCAGCTTCATCTTATCTTACACAGCACTTCATCTTGACACAAAACATGTGAAGATGACGTAGATGAGGACCACCGCTCTCATGCCAGCCGAGGGTTTATTCACTCTGGATGGAATAAAATAACGTTATATGGAAACAATCCTCAGCAGCGGGTAAACCACCTGCATGCTCAAGCAAGCCGAGCTACATATCAGTTTGGGCATTTTGCTCTCAAGTTTGAACATGAACTCATTAAATAAACAGTTTTGTTGAAGGGGGGGGGGGGATCTCCAAGCTAACGAGACTGCTATCTGTTTGCTAACTGTCTGTTGGCATGATCATTAGCATGGTTGCTAATGGGACAGTAGGTTCGCAAAGTGACACTTGTAGCACTTTGCAAGAACTACCAGCAGAATGTGTAGTAGTAGGTGCATTGTGGGTGGTATTCTAACATGGTGAGCAGCAGCAGCAACAGGCTAGTAGTAATATCATATGTTTCAAAGTTATTTATGGTCATATGCAAGCAGTCCTAAAATAGAAAAGATCGAAGTAGAATCGAAGACAAAAGACAAAGTAAAGCAGCAGGAGAGCCTCTGATGCAGCAGAATAAGGATGTAGGCCTACAGTACCAGTAAGCACAGATTAGTACTAATAGTAGTATTGATTTCATGCATCTTATTTTTCCTGTGAAGATACCACACACACACACACACACACACACACACACACTGAGTTTCACTGTCAAATAAAAACTGCAAATCTCAAAAATATCCCCCTTTCACAGTAATGGCCTTGTTGGACCAAGTGTTTTACTCTTCATCCAAGGTAGATTGAAGGGTTTCAAATAACCAAAAGTGGAGTGAGGTATAAGGGTTTTACATGACGTTTATTCGCGGAGGTCCTGTTGTTCTTGGGCCACTTGTGTATACTCCAAACGAGCTTCTGATCCTTGAACCTAACTACGTTCTCTGTGTCCCTGAAGAATACATTTACGGCCAGCGTATGTCAAACAGTCCTTGAAAATAACTGCTCAGGCCTCAATTTCAGTACAAGCTGGGTGGAGTCTGCGAAAACAGTCCACGCTCCAGAGCAGGAAAGTATTTGTCATCCAAATCAGATCCACACAGAGAGGATGCATACAGTACGAAACGAGAGTAGTAACAAGGCTGTCATCACGGAGAAATGTCAAGTATTCCGCCCTGCTGCCGACTCCTCAGCGCAGCTCGCCACTGTTGAGGCCCGGCCCACGCAGTCAAAAGTTCACAACAACAATGGAGGGCATTGTGGGTTCTCTCTAATCAGAAGGGTCTTCCAGTTCGAGCTGAGCACTTCTGAATTCTAACTATGCCAGCAGAGATATGGAGTAGGATTGAACTCGGAGTGTGCGGACCTCCTCCGTTCTGGGGTCAAACAGCAATTTTAAAACACTTTGAGCTCGCCTGGGTGGGCCCGTCGGGCGGGCTTCGTCATTTTGGGAAAATGTCAGTCGATCACAGAAAGCGATTTGACTGGATCTCAGACTGAATTCAGGGGGAGCAAATAGTCATTTTCTTCACATATTAATACCAAAATCGTGATCACGTAATCACGTAAAGCCAGAACCCACAGAAAGTTGCTTCATGTGTCATCGTGACGCTAATAAACCGTCACCAGAGGATCTTCACAGCTGCAAAAATGAAAACATTTGAAAGGTGATGCCACTTCTCCAGCGACAGCTCAGTCGCCCAAATATAATCATATATAACCATCAACATTTTTTAAGCTATTTGAGTCACAAGTGATTAAATTAGATTTTTGTTTTTGATTGAAGTCACAGGACAAATTAGCTCATGCTTTTCCTGTTAGTGCAAAATGGCAACTTGTTCATAAAATATGACATCATTGCTTTGAGTCCAAAGAGCTTTACATTATTGAGGGGAACAAACATAATTCCCATCACATAATGTTAATATAATATATAATTTAATGATATTGCATGCTTTATATCCTTGGGCAACTCAAAAATGGTACAGACAGTACCAATAGTAGACTTTTTACTTATATCGTTTTTTGGGTATGGTTATTTACTAATGAGCGCTAGTTTATTCTGTATTTTTTCAAGCAGAAATACCGATTTTATGTAATAATAAATGGATAATCTTTGAGTTTTGGACCATTGTTTTGGACAAAACAAGTGATTTGGTTGTCATCTAGGGCTAAGAAATAAGAAAGAGAGATAAGAAGGACATCAGCGGGACATCCATTCCCTGCCAAAGTGCTCTGAAGCAACACAGACGATCCTTTCCAGTCCCCAAAGTGCTGTTTCGTATCCGATATTGATCTTTATAATTCAAACTGGCAACTAAACATACAAACTTCCCACATACAATGCAATTTTTTGGACTTTCTAAGAGGTAAAGGACTACAACACAGTGGAATAACACACATTTAAGAAGCAAAGGTCAAATAATCAGGCCTCCATTCTCCACCTAAACTGACTGTACACCCGGTGACATGTCAGGAATCTCGTCTCTCTGCTCCAAAAACTGGCATTAACATCCTGAATCGCAGGAGCAACATTATGATTCATATTCAGATCATTATTCTTAATACCTCTGAGGATTCTGGTAATATCTGATAATTGCAGTGGAGTGACCTTAGGACAAATGCCATTATGAGTTTAAAGGGTGACGACTAATCTGAAAGATGTAATTCCCTCTGAATATTCGGAAGGCCCCGTCGACGCTCGATATCATGCTTGAACTCAAGTTTTATTTATCCACCACTATTTGATATCTTTAAGATACTGCAATACAAATAAATTATTCATGTCAATTAGCTTTTCATCTTCCAAGATGCGAACTTGTGTGATCCCTTTAACAACTATTTATTTCATGCTAAAACAGAGCTCTCCCTGGAAGCCCACTGCTATCGCCTGAGGACATGGCTTTTAAATAAAAGCATCTGAGCTTTGCATACCTACAATTTGCATATTAAAGGCACTGGGAGACGGATGATAGAAGAATTGGGTGAAGCAATCTAATCATCGCTCAACTCTGACTGGAATCCCAAAGTCTTTTGGGTTTGGCCTTCAGAGACGCAGTGGCAGCAAAGGAAATGTTCACAAATTAGCAAAAAATCTTTTCAAGTTGTTATTTTGGGGTTTTGTTGGAGCTCGGTTGGTTGTTCCTGGGAGCGATCGGCCTCCGTTGTGCCGTGTTTTCCTTGTGTTCCACAGCGTTTCTGACAATTCAATCCCTCCCTTACGCAAACTGAAGACATACATTGTGGGAGTTTAAAGAGCTGACATGTTCCGCTTGTTGTTTATAGCACATTTTATATCGATTATCACAGTTATAGCTTGTTGCTTACTTCAAAAACTTCAGTCAGCCACCAGTGAGGGTTGGATGATACTTGAGTACATTATGTACTGGATACTTGTTTCAGGCGAGTACTCGCTCAACCCTAGCTGGCGACATTCTTTCAAATAATTCAAAGACAGGTTTTGAACAAGGCAAAGGATTATCTAGTAGAGCTTGGTTGATCAGATATTTGTCAATTAATCCATTAATTGCCATCTTTTTTGATAATTTGTCAATTTTTTAGCAAAATGTTAAATATTTGCTGGTTCCAGCTTCTTTAATGTCAGGATTGAAGAGTCTTTGACTGTTGGCTTGACAAAAATGCAATTTGAAGGCGTTTTGGAGGTAAAACTTACACCAACACGAGGAGAAAAGTGACCCGAACAGACAAGGCACAGGTGGGATTAATAATATTTAACTATGGCGCCGTTACATCAGTGCAGAAAACATACGCAAAACTGGTAAACCTATGGAATGCATTAACAACTGTGAAAAAGCTCCATTCAATCCAGCTACAAATGGCATTTTGAGTGGAACAAACAGGCATTCTGGGAAATGTAGGAAGTTGTACATCAATATAAGACTACAACACAGGTTGAGTAAACTGTCTCCCCTAATGATGAAGTAATGGAAATAAATCACTGCTGAATCTAAAAAAATCTAAATGTAGATAAAATTTCACCTGATTTATTCCTGAGCTGAAATCTAAACACAATCATTTGTAGGACATGTTTTTGCATTAGACGGAGGTGCTCTAACTGTATCCCGAGGTCGTGGATTTTGGATGGAATTTTAACAGGATTTGACTCCGACACCCCGCAACACATACAAAGTGGGGCTGTGAGTGTGTGCGTGTGTCCTCTCAGCCTGCATCATGCTGATCACCTCTGATATGCTGCTGCCCCCGTGGCTACAAATGCCCTGTTTAGGCAGAGACAAGAAGACACCAGCTAATATCATGGTCAAAGACTTCCAGCTCTGTAGTTCTGACTGCACAATCTGGCCGGATTTACAATAAATTGATCCTGAACTGACACAGATTTTTATTTGTTTATGTTCTGTTCTATAAATGTGTGCACGCTAATGCTGCAAAGGAAAATACGTATTTAGAATGAAGGACCTCTCGGTTTGATGAAAAGGGGAAATTATAGACATAAATGGACTGAATTAGAAATTAAGAAAAACGAAGATGAAGCTTGTTAGATGTGATTTAAAGCTCAGAAAAACTCAGAGTTTCAGTCACAAGCTCAAGAGAGTGCATTTCAATGGGAATGGGAAGAAAGAATTAACCAAAAGAAGCCTTAAAATCCACATTTACCGATGAGAAAGAACAAAGAGAGAAGGTCCGATCAGATGAGTAAAGTACTGTAACCCTGAATCTAAAGCAGGGCTGCAGCTCAGAGAAGTGCAGTGAAGTGCAGAGCAGTAAACTTCTCAGCCAGCGTCACTCTGACTTCCTCTGATTTGTTTGCCCCGTGGCTACCAGCGTCCTGCATCGGCCGAGACAGACAGGACGAGAGCTGCCCCGAGTCCATCCTCCCCACCGCTAACGGGTCACATCACACGCCGGTGTCACTCGCATGTCCACTCACTTCGGACCTGACCCACTTCACCCAGTCCAACCACCACTGCACCACCACCACCATCATCATCATCAACGTCCCTGCCTCGGCCGATAGGCCCTGACACCCTGCAATCCGAGCCACGCGGCTATTTAAAGCCTTCATACCCGATCAGAGGCGAGCGGGCCCTTTCACCGACATCGTCACCGACAGCAGATTGATGCTCGGCGAGATCACGCAAATGAGGGCGGCGGGGTGTTTATGAGAAACTGATCCAGAAAACTTCTTTGACAAACTTCTCTGTGTTTTGGGCATCAGCTGCGATTACCGTCTCAGTTTTTGTGTGCCGATTAATTAAGGAAGAGAGCTCTGTGTGTCTGTTTGGAAAAAGAAAGAAATCAAGGTACCGGCGATGTGAAGGAAGGAATATAGACTGAGAGAAAGAAACGAAACTGTTCTGTCGTGTCCCGTGCGACACGTTGGCCAGACGTCCTGGCTGCGTGTTGTGAGCAGGGTCCGAGTGGCGCACGGACTTCCTCAGCACACATGGCGGCGGGCTGCGCAGCTTCGCAGCCACCCTCACCCCTCACCGCCGCCCTCCGCAGATCCATTTTAGAGCCTCTTCCCTGGAAGGTTCCACCTCGCTTCGCCCAGGGGACAAATGTGAATCGTTACAGTCAGACCGGCTTTGTTACAAACACTACGGTCTCACTGCTAGCACGCCGGCTGGGCCCTGCTGATAGCTAGTGCCACTGCCAAGGTGGGCTCACACACACACACACACACACACACACTTACACAGAGTGCCACAAACTCCTCCAAGCTGCCCGAGAGCACACAAGGACTGAATGGAGACGTGCAGGAGGAAGCCAAGTACATGTCGACCCTAACAAGAACACAGCTTTTAAAATCTGACGTGGTGTCATGGTTAAATCTAATATTTAAATAATAATTATTGAACATGATGGTCTGATTACACGCGAGCATGCAGGTATTGAAGCAGCTCTGGCACACAAATTCACTTTGGTGCCAAATTTTTGCAGGTTTTAAAAGGTTTAACGAATGACAGGACAAATTTCAATAATCAGCTCAGGTCTAATAAGCTTCACAGGCACGGATGTAAAAGAACAAACACTACCAAAGCGACCCGACACAAGGTAATTAATCTTTTTGAAAGAACATAACAAAGTAATTGCTCCACAGAGATGAGATGTAGACCACATGGAGATTAAACACTGACAACGTCGAACTACAGACAGATTTTTTAAATGAAATTTTAATGGTGCAAAACTTTTCAAATATTTTAGCTTTTTTCCTGCGTTTTTCAAGCACAATTTGATCATCAGTCTGAGTCAAATGCGGACTGTTAAAGTCAGAAAACCTTCAGACGGTGAATCTAAGATGAAAAGACAACAGGAGAATCATTCAAATATTTCTGGGGCTTTTGTGCGACCTCACCTTCCTATAAACTGTTCAACTGGTTGTTTACCAATTATCCTGGAGGCGTTCGAGCAGCGAGGACTTCTCTCTACATTCTTTACATTTTATGTACTTGTTACTTGGCAGATATAGTGTTTCCCCCTCCCACAGCCAAATTTCTCGTTTAGTTGTAAAAGGACAGAGAGGAAAATGTTTTCGAGCTCGGCGTTTGAAAGGCTACAGAAGGTGATTTGGATCTCGGGTGTCGGAGATCGGCGATAATCAGACAAAAAAAAAAAAAAAGACAAAAAAAAAAACAGAAAACACCCACACAAGTTCACATGGCTCTCCCCTTCCCCCTGCCTTCCTGTGCAAATTTGGACATGATTACAAGTGAGAAAAGCCGAGGGGGGTCTGGCTTCACAGCGGAGATGGAAGACACCATAAGTGTGTGTTTTTGTGCATGCATACTTTTGCATGCGAGTGTGTGAGAGGGAGAAAAAGACCCCCCCACACACACATCCTCATGCACTTCAGCCACACAGAACACACAGTCCCAGCAACATGAAATTCCAAGTAGATTTAATATGCGCAGTTGCACAAATGGCATGACTCGGAATGCTTCCATCCCTCTCTTTCTGAGGTGAAAAACCTCCTGTAAGTACTTTAACAATGGCATTTTGCTGGTTTAACATACCAGTTATGATTGAATAATACTTCTCGTGAGTCTTTGATCTCAAAAAAGCAAGGCAAACCTAAATTTTGTACAGATTAAGGGTTGTTCAAAGCCGCAGAATGATGGCAGTTTCTTTTTTTTTTCATCCCCCTCCAACTTTTAAGTCGCCTGAGAAGAGAATCATTACACTTCAAAAGTACTGGCCCTCGCTGTAAGAGCCAATCATTAAATAAAAAACTCAGGGAAGAAATACACCTAATTACAGGCAGACAAATGCATATAATTCTCCTGGTTTTCTTTCCCCTCCCTCCTGTAGAGCTCAGAAAATTCACGTCGTCAACGGTTTGGAGGATTAAAAACGTACAACAGCTCAAGCACTTTTCACTTTACGTCAAGGTTTCACCAGCTCGAAGAGGAGAGAGGGAAAAAAATGACGAGAACTAATTCCACAGAGGGACAGGAGTTGTAGCGGAGCGCGTGGAGGCGTCCGTAAAAGTGCCACAACCCGAGTTGTTGCGACACAGACGGTGGTACGGTCGACTCATCGCCTCATGCATTTATTCATTTACTACTGGTGTGTCATTATGGGCACATGCTGTCACAGAAAACTGCAACAGGGTCCACAAGCATCCCATTAGCTGCCATTTTCCCCAAGAACTTTACAATCTGTGTCTTTTAGCATTGTAACTCATTGCTTTGGTTCACCCTCACTACACTCATGAATGCCATTTTTTTTGCCACCACAGGCAGCTGTTAAAAAGGTTAAAAAAAAAAAAAAAAACTCTTACGAAAATAATTTGTACGCTACGTAGATATAGCGACTAGCTAGATTTACATTTTTAAAGAATGTGTCCGTCAGGAGTTGGTGGAGACCAAAAGCAGAGCTAAATGTAGAGTGATTATTTCTGGATGCGTAAATAGCTGAACTTTTTAGCTGTTTGCTAATAAGTTAGCTTGATCAATTTAAAAAGGTGATAACATGTCCGTGTCGTAGCCTATTCACAGATCGTTTTTGCGAGCCAAAAAAATAGTTATTAAAAGTAATTAACGTTCACAGTTCCTGGGTTGGGTGTGAAAGACATACGAGTCACTAAATTAGCTAAATAAATAGGCTACAAAGCTAATATTAGTATGGGTAAAGTACCAGTTATGTTAGCCTGTTGGACATGAAATAAAAAAATGAAAATAGGCTAATTTTATATTTTTCAAAAAAGGAATCAGTACCGTAACTCAAATGAATAACACAATATCACCTTGTAGAATAAGCTAGTCTTTAATCGCACATTAGCTAAATAATGCTAAGTGTCTACATTACATTGGAACCTTTTTTCACAGCACATTAACTTTAAAATTTGCAGAGCAGTGTATGTTTGAACATATTCCACTTTCTGTGTGGTTAAACTTGAATTTTATTTACACCAACGTGTAACGCATATTAACGTATTTGTTTTTAGATTTTCCCCAGATCCCAGACGCTATCGCTTCTGATTGAAGTACCTCATTTGAAAAAGTGCTCTTTACTCATCAGTGTGGTTTTTGAATTCAATTTTGGTCAAAAAAAAACACTAAAAAACACCATCTGAATATCACATTACTGATTTCATCAATGGACCATTAACCGCTGAAGTCCTAAAAGTTCCCTTAACCCATCACTCCTGTCCTGCATGTTCATTTTCTTAAGATATTAGGCAATTTAATTACAGTTAAGAGCATTAAGGAGCAATTTTAAGTATAATTTGCAGTTCATGAACTGTTTTTGAAAATTACTCTTAATATAATTAACTTCTGTCATTAGGCCTAATCCCTGCAGGCTACAGAGGCAATGCTTCCTTTAAGAAATTACATACATGTAACGCTACATTCATTCCTTTTCAACAGGAAGGTTGGACTGCAAAGGTTTGCCTCCTCAATGAAGCAATTATCTATTTCCAGTGAGAGAGTACAAAACAGTGCTAAGTCCATTAATGACTGGAAGTCTCTGTAGCATGAATAATCATAAACCAACCAAAAAAAGGAGTAATTGGCCTGTTCAGAAGACAAAAATACACAGTGAGAAAGGACACATTGGACGTTCATTTACTTGAGAATTTAGTGGAAAATGCCAAAAAAAGAAAAGGAGGGCAAAGGGCAAGAAATCATGGATTTTTTATGACCACATTAACCCTGCATTGAATGTTCATTCTCTGGTGAAGTATACCGCTTAATTAGAGCCGATATTTCCTTGTCGAAAATAGTGGGGGCCAACGTCTAATTAAATCAAGAGGACAGTGGCGTATTAGGGACGGGAACGCCCAGGCAGCCATCCACCATCGGCCATGATGCCTTCATAAAAAATGCATGCTGCTCCCTCAGAAAAAAAGCTCTAATTTACAAAAAAAAAAAAAAAAAAAGGAGAGGAAGAGGTTGAAAATTCATTCAGGGCTGCGAGTCTCGGCGGGGAGAACCTCACACCTTGACAGATAAGTGATGGTTTGCTTAACGTCTCCTCTGATGAGGTTAAGGACGTGTCACTTTGTCTTTGGCCGAGCTTTAATCAGGCTCCAGCCGGCCCTCTGGCACGAGCCGAGGCTTCGCCGGCGAGTAACTGACCGGTGATTTAGAATGATATGATTACACCTACACCGGCATGCTGCGCTGCGGTGTGAATTAGCCCCCCACCCCCTCCTCTAGAAAACGTGTAATGAGCGATGTTCCTTGCACCCAGCTGAGGCCCCGCGGACTCAGCCATGAGCCGGCATCCTAATCAGCCGTCAGCCAAAAAAGCCGCTGTTGCCGGCGCATTAGAATCTGTGTTTGTGCATATCAAAAGATTTCCACAAACACATTGGCAAAACACATAATCACTTACCCCTCAGAGGGAGAGAAGGGGGAGGCTGGATGAACGACGGACAGACTGACAGAGATCATTTCCTTTGAGTGTTGCAGGAAATCACTGGCGTCACGTGACAAGCTTGCAACTCGGTGCCGTTTAATTGAAGGGATCAGTGCTTCTCTGTGAGGACAGTCAAGACTAAAAGCACAGAAATTATTAAAATAATATTGAAAAGTTTGGGCTGTTACGTTGCTTCACCTCTGAGCTGAGAAAACATCAAAACAAATGCACCGGGTGGTGCATTAAATCAGTGATTCATGGAGGTAAATGGGGCCTCTATTTTACTACGCCGAGGTACAACAATGCTAATCTTAACCTGTAATGACGTCATCCTTAATTTTAATGCATTATTGTTTTTACTCGGTTACAAATTCAACTTGAAATGCAGCAAAGTACAATACTTGTTATAAAAAGTACTTCTTAAGTTAAAGTGAATTGCAGGTAATTAAAAAATAGTACACAACAACAGTAACATGAGTAAATGTAATAAATTACTTCCACCCCTGGATTAAAGGTTTAGTTTCCCCATAGATTTTATTCACTACCGTCATTCTAACACGTATAAATGGTCATCGTAGATCGCAACATTTCATACACTTATAACCAAAACTATCTGCACCAAACGACATGAAATCAAACACTGTGGTCTTCATGCTATGAGGAAGTTGTGGCTAAGAACTCATAAAAATCCCAGACACAATGTGGACGAGAGGACAGGTGAGACCAGTACAGTACAGACAGGTCAGTTCAGGATAGCATTTTGGGTCTGACACACGTTGATACTTGAATGTTTCAATTTGACTCTTAGAAAACACATTTCCTGGCCTTCAGCAGTTTTATTATATCCCATCATGAGACATGCATGAAAACAACAGAAACCTGTTTGACCACAGCGTGACCCCTGAGGGCCCCTCCTCACGTCGGCCATGTTGTGTTCTTTGTACTCACACGGCCAGCAGGGGGCTCATCAGCAGGAACTATGTGACAAAACAATAAAATATGTCTTAAACTGTTGAATATTTATTTACATTAATACTCAAAACTTTCTTTGTGTGTGTGTGTGTGTGTGTGTTACTTTAGGCCCGTTTAAACCCAGTAAACATGAGTGGATTTTTACAGTAGCTGCTTCTCTAAACGTCCCTTCTCCAGATCTCTGCAGGAGCCTGGTTCACCGCTGCCATACCATGGCTCCGTCGTGCCAAGCGTGGTGTTTCGGTGAGAGCGAGAATATAAAACCATAAATGCAAATTAATAAAATTCCACGCAGGGGGTCTTTGCGGAGCTGTCCAACATCGCCACGGTGCACCGAGCCCCCCCTCTGACGGCGAGAGCATTGTTGTCTTTGTGACGCTCCGCAGCTGCTGCATTCACTGGAAGAGGCAGCGATGGCACCGTGTCCCCTCAGACTCACACTGTCACCCCCAGTTCACACGCCAGTCTGCAAAATATTTACTATTTCACAAAGATTTAGATTTTAGGGCTTCTATTTGGGGCTCATTCAGACGGGGAAGAAAATTATAGATTTGTATCTACTTTTCATCCAAAATGCACAGTACAGAATGCGGAGAGCCTGATTCTCTCGGCATTCTGGGAAACGTAGGAGATCACTAACTGAGGCTGTAATAGACCAAATGGAAACAGAAGCATTAGACAAAGTTAAATCAGAGAATCTAATTTATATTGGAGGAGGATGAAATATTTTTGAAAATTTTTTAAAAGGAACAGTTCATCCAAAAAATCAAAATTCAGTCACCTACTCAATCCCGTGCCGATGCAAAGAGGGGTGAAGTTTCTTTGTCTGGAGCTTTAATAACCAGCTTTCACTCCTGCTTGCTTTTACCTTTTCATTTATGCTTTGTGAAGCATTTGTTTTGGAAAATGTCTCATAAATAAAGACAGAGATATCCTTGAGTCCCTGGAATATTTATGCATAATAATGCTGGGCGAAGCGATGAGTGCCAGGTGGGGGGGGGGGGTCCTAAAGTGAAGCAGTAATGTCCACACATTAGGCGAGGACCAGTGTCTTTTATCGTCGTCTTCTTCCCCTCCTCGTTTTTCCTCCTCTGTAGCACCGCTGGCACCGGGCTGCACCACCTGCTCCGGGGCTCTTTTCGCTCCGGCCAGAATGAACAGCTGGCTTCTCTTCTGACGCTCTCATTGGCTAATCCCTGCTGGTCACTTGCGCCTCTCCTCCCTGCATGTCATTGAACTTTCTCTCGCCGAATGCCAGGTCCGACGAGTGCTCCCTCTCCGTCTCTCGTCTTTGCCCGGGCCCGTCCTTCATGTGCCCTGCGAATGATCCGGGTGGCATATGGGGATATGTAAATAATTTAATGAGGTCAAAAGTGTGAGAGTCTCCTCTACTCTCCCCTCGTCCAAACCCTCCTTCCACGGCATCATCGGGCAATAAAAGAATGTTCATACTAGCAAAACGTTGTTCCAATGTTGATACGACAGACAGCAGCATTTAGAGTAGCTCATCATCGATCCTCAACATTTGGAGAAATGATCTGCTTTAAATCCAAGATGAGAAGATCAAGCTGGAGTCATGGTGTTATCAGCTTAGCTTAGCATAAAGACTGGAAACTTCATGCTACAGCTCTTAAAGGCACCCTCTGGAGTTTTATTATAAACAAACCATAAGTTATGTTTAAACTCAGTGTTTAAGCATAAGCATGGATGCGTTTTCTCATGTCACACACATGCTTGCAAACATGCGGATACCTCCTCGTGCATGAGTACAATACAAACAAATCAGGGTCCAACAGGTAAAAAGGCTAATCCATACCGCAGCTGGTGGTCAGAAACTCCACAAGTGTAAATGATCAGTTTGGACATGAACTCAAAGATATTCAAAGTGTTCTCAGTACAGAAATATTGAGAAATACTGGTCTAGATTTCAAACCTGGGTTTGAGCCGTGATAATAATGTTTTAAAATCAAACTTAAGTTTATGAAACGGAGAAAAGCTCGATGGAATCCTCTGCAGGACATTAAGAAAATAAACATAACATTTGAAAACTAATAATCAATCAACAAAGCGCTGTAATGGGGATATCTCGGTTGTGATCACATGACCTGAACTTAGGTCACATGTAAGCAGGTGAAAGTGTGACAACAAGGACCCGGGACAGCTCTGGGATCAGCACACCAGACAGCAGTTATGGCAGGTTTTTACTCCCAGAATCCTCTTGGTTAGCATGGATAATATGAATAAACTAACTGCTGGAACTTCAGTTCCCAGAAATCCTACCTCGTCGATCTGTGATGGAAATGAAATCAAATCTAACATTGTGTGAACATCCTGTATACCTGCAGGCTTTATCTGGGCCACAGTGTGTGTTTAACTGACTGGACTCCATCAGAGCTCTTGTGAGAGCAGCTTCCCGTCTTCATCAGAGGTAAAACATTCCTCTTCATTCCAAGGACTGATCTGCAGCTCCGACTGACTTCAACATGGAAGAACTACTCCAATCGTCAGTCGCGACCAAACCTCAGACCTGATTCCATTCACTGGCCTCCAACGCGTCCTGTCATGCTCTATCGCTCTTATTTTGTGCATTAAAGCGTGATCTTTCTTTTCCCCTTACGTCTTCATTTTCATGTTCCACGCTCTGCCTCCCTTTTTCCATATTGTAACCCTCCTGTTTCTCCTTTTACGTGCTGCTCTTGTATTTAAACATGCTGTACGGCCCAAATAAAGTCACGCCGCCTTTACCGCAACGATTTCTGCCTCTACAAAGATGAGAAATGCAGGTAAAGGTTTGAAGCAGAGGGATTAAACAAGACAGGGGTGTGTTTTCAATGCGAACGAGGCGATTTTACTGCTAAGTGTATCTGTGGAGCAGCAGAGTAGCCTGGGGCAAAATGTACACTTAGCTTTGGTGTATACGAGGCCCAGCAGTGAATCATTAGAGCTCAGCTGTCCAAAATACACCACCAATCTGGCCCCGGCATATGGCTGCATGACACTCGTATGAATTACTACTACACGCTCGTGTTGTTGTTTTTCCTCCCTTTTAAATGTTCTATGAGCCGGGCAACACTCCCAACACCGATTTACATCAGAGCAGATCAAGATCACGGCGCTGACGCCTGACAGCGGAGAACAGGTCTGCAGTTTGAAGAGTTTACCGTAGGAAAGAGGTCTGATCAGGTTTCGGATAAGATTTCTTCATCTAAATTGCAATTTAAAGACATAAATGTCTGTTTATAAACACCTACATGCCTTTAAAGTGACTGCACCTGGGATTAACTGCTGCAGGTTATTCTGCACGCTTGGTTTATACTGAAAGGATTACCACATGGGTGGAGTTTGGACTAAAAAGTTCAAAAACTGACACTAAGAATCAGTTTTCAGTGTCTTTCTGATGCAACATTTATGCAGAGACTTTTTCTTTTTGTCTGTCTGCATGCATGTGAAGTCAAAACATGTTTATGTGAAAAATAAAATTATCAAACACACTAAAAAATCAATCCAGGGCACCATCATGCAGCCTGATTGTAATTAAAAGCAGTCCTCCTGGCTAATAGTCTGAGGCAGTATTGATCAGTAAATGTAAGATTGGATCAACATCAGAATCAGCCAGTATTCAAAGAACTGGAATTCATACAGACAACAAAAAGGGGGAAAAAGGAGAGTTATTCCGTCTTATCCTGAGCTGACAAGTTTTCAACATATTTGCATGCAAAAACAACAACATTGTGTTTCACACCTTTCTTCCAGCTTTTCCCTCCACATGATCCAATAAATGTAATTAATTCAGCAGTTTCCCTCTCCGCCTCGCTCTTGGGTTGCAGGAATATTTCATCACATCCATCACGACCTTTGACCTCCCTGTTAGCTGCTTGTGAAGACTGTGAGACGGGCGAATTCGAGCTTTTATGCAAGTCTAATGGATGCAAAATGTAAAGAGGGAAGGTTGAGATTCCTCTCTTCGTGCTGCACTCCGGAGGATTCCCTCCGTGCTCGTCCTGACATTTTTTTTTCCGCATGTGTGATTCCTGAGGTGGTTCACAGCACATTACCAAATTCACCAGCTAATCATTTAAGACCCCTTTCTTTTATCTGCGGGATGGTCCGCGAATGATCCGATGGCGCGCCGATCGATAGGAAAATCGGAATATGCAAAGCGCGTTCTGATGTTTGGCATCGCTCAACCTTTAGCGCTTTCATCTCGGCCTTTTGATGTTGCTTTTAATCAGCATGGCGCAGCGCGAGTGGCTAATGGAGTCGAGCGTCTCCTCCGGTGGAGAGGACTCCGCCGCTGGAGTCCACCTGTCAGGGCTGAGGAAAGTTTCCAAACCAGATTTGGAAAATGAGAAATAGAAGGAAATCACAAAAGTAGGGATGAATCTGTCGGATTATTTGAGGTGTTTGCTTATTTATTTAGTGTGTAATATGCAGAGGTGGGAGGAAGTCACACATGTGCAACCTTTCATCAGAAAGGTGGTGATATGATGAAAACAGAGCCATGTTTTATCATTCATCAATCAAAACACAAAATTGGCCTCAAGGGGGGAAGTAACAAAAAAAAAAAAAAAAAACAGGAAAATGTGATGAAAATGCCTCGGAAATAATAATAATAATAATAATGGAAGTGATGAAATGGATGTGAATCAGAAATTAAAGTGATAAATTGTTAATTGATTTGATAAACTTGATTGACATTCTATTGGAAAGCTCTGATAATCAGTTGGTCTGTGTTACTTCAGTGATTTGTGTTACTTCCACCCTTGAGGCCACTTTCCTTCAATGATAAACGGCAAATTTTGTATTGTAAATGATGAACGTAAGAAGGGCTGTTTTCATCCTATTTGAGCGGTAGCTATGGCAACACCACTTAAATCACACGCAGAACTTTGATTAAATTGAATTGTTAAGTTTAAATGTTAATAATGATTAGGATTACATTTGCTAATGATTATTTCAGACAACCGTGCGTCATTACCTTTGGTAGCATAACTTTATTGCCAAAGCGCCAAAGTACAATCTGTCCGAATATATAAACAGTAGACAATAACAGCAGTATGAGCATTAAAAGGCTACGACAGGAAACCACACACCGCTGAGTGAAACAGTCATTAACAAATCAGAACCATAACATATCAAATTAACGGTTTTACTGGAGTTCTGCTGTGGTTTGTCCGAGTGGTGTTGCCGTACCTAGCGCTCCAATATGGCGGACGCCCTCGCGCATGCGCAACTCACTCAAACCAAAATCACAGAAAGTGTAGTCGCCACAACAAAACAAACCGCCGGATCGGTTCAGTGGAAAACTGGTTCACATCACCAGAAAAATGTATCGATCACTGCTACAACGGAGTATTGATCTGAAATTATAATATAGCTGTTGACCATAAGCATACTCGAACAACAGTTAACAGTGTATTAAAGAGGCGTTTAAAACAGCAGATAAACGAGTAGCATGTAATTAGTAAGCTAACGTTACACCTGGAGCAACTTAGCCATTAACACGCAACTGGTTACACGACTCCAAACCAGTCCCACTATTATCTTTCACATCACAACATGTTTAATCATTAAATGCATGATGGTTTTGTTTTGTTTTTAACTTAACGTTAGCTTGTAGCCAGCTAAAAAAAAAGACATTCACCTTTCTCTGTGGGTTCACTGCGACCAACCTCCTCCATGACAGCTGCCTCTGTTGGTCTGCTGCGTCCCGATAGGTTGCCAGGTTTGCGCACGTTGCACTAATTCAAAATCAATCATGTTTCAACAACAAAATGGAACTCCTCAGTATCTGGAAGAATGCAAGGTCAACCACCTCTGGTGATATGTCAAAATAAAGATGATGCACATGTTGCGTTCTATCTGATTTAGATATTCATTACATTTAGCTAAAGCTTTAATCTAAAGCTACTTCCAATAAGTGTGCATGTTACTATTCACACACATGCACTCGGGGCGGGGATCGAACCACCGACCTCCCTATCACTGGAAGACCGCTCTACCACCTGAGCCACAGACGACCCATTCCGTTTTAGACGACATAAAACATAAAGCTGGAAACAGCTTATATTGATTATTTAAATCGTCATGAATTAATTTCCTATTACTCGGCTAATTGATTAATGGGATCTTAGCACTCGTAGCATCAATTCCCACTATGATACAAGCATGTGACCTTCAACAGGAGCTTCAACAGAATGCCATATGTTGTCATAAGTGAGGTCAACAGCTGTTAGTTCAACACATAAAGAAATGAATGAAAATCATGTCATATGAAGTCTTTTAGGGCTGAAACCCTTCAAACATCTTTCCTCTTTTTAGAGAATAGTAGAATATTCCTGTCACTTTTCTTTAAGTACTTGTTATTCTTTGTGTTGTGACAGGTTAGGAAGTGTAGAGCAAACACAGGTGAGAGATGTAAAATGTTTGGTGTTACTTTATCTCCTAAATGAGACATAATACGCAGCAGGGCCGGGGTTAACTCACTTCATCCATTTGAAAATGTGACTTGGAATGAATTTTTCTGTGTAAACAGGATAAAGAAAAGAAAGATGTCCAGTTTTTCTCACTTTGGAGGGAATTCAAAGTGACAACAAACAAACCTCACAGTTTGTTGAATAAACACGAAGCGCTGAGGGTTTGGTACTCTGTAATTTGGCTACTTTTATTCGAGCAGGGTCATTTTCAAGAGAAATTACAAATTAAGAATTCAATAATACTTTTACAAAGACATTTCAGGAAAGATTCTTCTTCAGTCATGATATCATACATAGTATTTAACAGTCCCTCTTCATTTTTTTTAGCTTAAAAAAAGAAACAAAGATGAAGAAAGTGGAATTTTTTTTCAGTCGAAAATACAGTGTTTTCACAATTGTATAAAAGTTCCCAAATTTGGAATTTTCCAGTAACTGGAAAATAAAGGAAATAAAATAAAATAAGATTAAACTTCGCATTTCACAATGTTTCAAAACACAATAAATGCTCTCTTTACGTAAAATTTGCCCCTATGATCGACACCATGTTCCTTTTTACTAAAATATATCTATATATTGAAGAACTATAGTACTGTACACAACAGTATGAAATAAATAAAATTAGGAAATATAAAATGGGCCACATAAATAATGTTTTTTTTTCCAACCTACAAATAAAATGAATGCAAGTTGTTGTTTCCAAAAAAAAAAAATGGTTTGGTGTAATACTGACAAAGTTAAAAGAAACTGAGAAAACATTGCACAACATAATGTAAACTAAGGAACTGTTGCCTCTAAGTCTTAATACTGACACGGATGCTTCAAAGAACAACGGTGAACCATTTCATAATACTGAAGCTGGTGAAAAACAAAATTAACCTTCCTTTTACACAATACGAGGGTGGCACTTGCAGAAAACACACAGGTTAAAAGGTTTGCATATAAGGCTTCTTTTTTCTTATCAAAAACACCTTACAAAGGCTTCATCCTTCATTTTTTCCCCCACATACCATCTGTCCATAAACTTAAATTTCCCTTAAAATGAAGGTCTCTTTAAAACTTCATCCTCTTTAAAAAAAAAAAAAAAAAAAAAGCTCCTTCATACAGTTTTTTAAAATTCCTTCATTTGATTCAAGAGGCCTAAAATAGTGTGGCTGGAGAGGTTTGCGGCATGGCAAAACTAAAGACGACACCGTAGGTAGGTAGGTGATAACAAAGGTAATATCGAAGGACTGTAGTGCAGACACTACTGCTCTTTTTCCAACACTGTATAAATATATACATAGGCAATACTTTTTATTATTTTTGTTCATGATTATAGAAGCGGAGTGCAATTTGTACAAGTCACTAGTTGTGCTATAAATACTATGGAACACAGGGGGTTTATTTGAGGAGGTTAGCACCACACATATTTTTAGGCCTTAGTACTGTACATTTTTTGAAATGTGTTCGTTTATTAATTGTTCGGTTTGCATAATGCAGCTTATTTCACAAACCCATGCCTCCGTTCCCTCAACGCCTCCTCCAGATTGATTCTTGAGTCCGTGTCTTGTTCGGCAGACATCGTTCCCCTCCGAGGAGTCTTTGTCAAAGAAAGCTTCCCGGAAGCTTCAGGCACGTGCACGTACAGCTTAAAACACGGTGTTTTAAACCGAGCAGGTAAGAATACTGAACCGAAAGAGAGAAACTTAAAACTCTTAAGATGGGAAGCTTTTGAAACGCCGATTACATGCCATCCTCCATCGTGTCCTCGTGATCCGATTTGGTTTCCGTTTTGCCGTCCAGCGAGCTATCGTCCATCGAGTGCTCTCCGTTCTCCTCCTCGTCCCTCAACGTGTCCGGGTCCGTGTCCATGCTCTTACTTTCCTCCTCCTCCTCCTCAAACTCGTCGTCCCTCCGTCCGATCTTCGCGTACGTTCCGTCCACTTCCTTCCGTCCCTCTCTGATCCCTCCGTTCACGGCGTCGTGCCTCAGGATGGCCTCGCGCTCCGCCAGCTCCGGGTAACCCTGAGGTGTCATGCCCTGCAAGTACGCCCGGCTCATCAGCAGCTCCGTGGGCTCCAGGTGGCCCTTCTCACGGGCCTCCCTCTCGGCCGCCTCCCGCTCCTCGGCCTCCCGCTTGCAGTAGGAGTAGCGGTGGTTCATGTGCTGCGAGTAGGAGCCCGAGTGAGAGAACCTCTTCCCGCACTTGTCGCACTGGTAAGGCTTCTCCCCCGAGTGCAGCCTAGAGTGCTCGATGAGATGGTGTTTGTGTTTGAAGGCTTTCTTGCAGATCTGGCACTGGTGCGGCCTCTTGCCTGCGGAGACACAAAACACAGAACAGGGGTCGTGAGTCGCCTGCCTCGCTTGTCCTGCTGCTACAACAAATCACACAAGTCAGAACAAAGTAAAACGCTGAGGAAAAACTCTGATGAGCTGGATGGCATGGAGTAAAAATGACATCACGGAGCATTAAATCCAACTCTGACTTGCGACTTAGGGCTATTTGTTTATTCAAATTGCGGGCACGATGAGAAAGTGCGCTCGCATTCATGGGCCTACATTATGGAAATTCCCTCCCGTGGTTAAAGCATGGAGAAACTCGACCACAACTACTTATTTTAGGCCTGCGTGCCACACTGATGAATGCAACATAAAGAAAGCACTGCAAAGCAAACAAACAAGAGAAGGCGCGACATAGGAGTAAACAAATCCGAGATGGGTTGTAGGGAAGGGGGCGGCTTATCTCCGAACACAATTCATGTTCATGGTGACGCCTGGCCCTATATTAGGATTTGGGCTGGGGCTCCTCTGTCTACCAAATGGGACGGGACGCTTTGGATGCCAAGACAGAAATAAGAAACCCAAGTTGGCCACAAGGGCAGGGTGAGATAGTTTTATGACACAGGGCCATAAACTGTCTGGCTAAATAAATGCTCTCCGGCTTGTAATGTGGCCACACGGCTGCTGTTACACTTAGAGTTTATTCCAGAACACTTTACTAAACTTCATCACTCAGGATTTCTACCTGCGTCCATTTAAAAGCTACCACTAATGACTTTTCAAGCATCTAATTTTGTCTTGCAACACTTCTTTTTTCTCATTTTCTGCTGTTCCACATGTGTGGGAATATGACCTCACACAAATCACATGACTCCCCCCTGAGTCCGCCAGCCAACACGCTTTCAAACTGCACTTCTGTCCAACATCTGGCCGGTTCCACTGCACTTTATTACACTTCTGAGCCTCACAATATTGTTAAAAACAACACACGGCGTCACTAACATGAAAGCGTCGCGTCCTGGGCAAGATGCAGGGGCGTTCTGGAGATAACGCGCCCCTGTTTTTTTTCCCCCTTCTTTTTGTTAAAGAGTTCAGCGCACTGTTCCGACGGTGCACCCTCCCTTCCTTTCATGTCCGACCAGATAACATGAAGGCTGCATAAAGCGCTGAGCGCTCTGCCACAGATAGTGGATAAAATAAATGATGCAACCTAGTGAAAGAGAATCTCAGTATAATAACTATAATGAAAGACTTGTTATCAGCGCTCTGAAGCTTCTGAGCACTCCTCCGCTGATGTGATCTACCCATCGCCAATAATGGGGCTGATAAAGGCTTTAGAAGCATTTTGCTGGCTTTATATATCTAGGTGAATTGATGTGTGTCTTTTAAGATAGCAAAATGGTTAATATGGCAGGATATGACTGGAAAATAAAGAGCACAATCACTTGAAAACATAGCTGAAGTCTCTCTTTGCTACCTGCATTAATTACTTTTCCAAAAGAGCCATCAAACATCTCTTTATATTTAAAAAGAGAACACACAAAGCTTTAAACACATCACATGCTAGCTATTACTCGTTGGCATCTCAACCCTGTCAATGAAGAAGCAAGTTAGGTGTTTACATATGCAACTTAAGGGTTAAACAGAGAGGGAAAGAAGGAGAAAAAAGGGGTAACATAAAAAATATATAGTCATACTGATTTGGAAAAAACAAACATTTAAAACATAAAAAAGCATGGGGTTTAAAATAAGGGTCTAGAACAGTATATACCTGTGTGTTCATATTTGTGTCTTAGAAGGGAACTGCTCTTCTGGAATGTTTTGTCGCACAAGTCACACGCGTACATACCACTTTCGGTCTTCTTAATCTTCTTCCGCGACAGACAGGAGTCGGGGTCTGTCATGTCGTCCAGCCCTGACATGTAATCTGGTGTACCGTCGAGCAGGTCCCCCTTAAAAAACAAAAACAATAAAAAAAACAAACAGAGAAAACAAAAAAATAATAATGAATTTGGGGGTGTGATAAAGGGTTGCAGTCAATTTATTGATTGTGAGAAAATGTTAGTCAATAAGCTAGTTTGTTTGGAGCTATTTGAAGCAGCAGCTGCAGTTAGCATGGGCTCAGACCCAAGAAGTTCATGCTAATACTTACAGTTCTTAAAAATTGTTTTTAGAATAAATGTCATAATCCTGCAATCTTGCAAGTTTGCAAATATTGTTTTTATTCAAATAAAAGCGACTTAATGTTTGAAGAAATTTCCTCCTGTGGCACTTTATATCACGAGATAAAGCAGCAAACCGAACCTTAAACCACCCAAACAATCACACTATGCTACATGTCCTCATGCATTTTTTATTGCCGGCACATACCAGCGTTGATTTCTTATAAAATTTTCAGCTGCGGAGTAATATCACCCATCTATAACTGACATGCTCCCCATTATGAAACTCAGCCGTAATGGTGTATTCAGTGTGGTCTAATTTTGTACAGCGAGTGTTAATTCTGCACATTCCTTTAAAATTCGCTTTTATGATGAAGATTAGGCTCAAACATGAATTGATGGAGAACAATATTACAACATAAGAGGAGGCTGAGTGAGCCATTCTTGAAATTGCAAACTCAAATAATGATTAAAATCAGAAGGTGCACCTTAATGGCCAATATTGAGCCGCCAAAGCTTTTATGTAATGAATATGTGTGTGATAATGTGAGGACAGCTCTGCACTGTGTTTTAAGAAGGGGCCACTATCACCCAGCAATCAATTTGAACTAAACGCCTGTAGCTGTATTTTTAAAATCTAATTTAATAACTTAGAATAGGAAACATTATTAATACTTTTTTTTTCTTCATCAAAATGGTTCCCTCTATGTTAAACAGCCTTCAGCATTCAGTGGTAATGAACATGGAGACTGTGCATTATTAATCCACATGTAGGAGCTCATTTTGGCGGTGGCTCTCTTTAAAATGCAGCGAAGTTGCGATGGGAAATTTCAGAGAAGTGCACAGCTCCGGGGCTCACCTTTGTCATTTTTACAAAGGCCTTTCACCCACATTTAATAGCAAAATATCTGAGGCCAGCGCTGGAAGAGGACTACAGTCAGGATCATTAATGTATTCCATCCACAGCAGAATAAAATTTACAGCGGGGAGTGGTAACAATTACAGCTTTATTGAGATGAGGGCCAATATCGTTCCTGATATTTATTTGAACCCGATGCTGTTTGATGGGGGTTTTTTAATGCTTAAATTGGAGGATAAAAATTAGAGCACTCAAAAATTGCAGATATTCATGGTTAAGGTTTAGGGTGGAAGACCCTGAAAGCAGTTTTTAGACCATTATTGGACAATTATAAAGATCTACAACTCCAGGGTTAGAAGTTCATGTGAACCCCTAATATACCCCCTTGCCTCCATGACACCACTACCCACACCTCACTGTGCTCCACCCCGGGGTCGTGTCACAGCTGTTAAATGTCCGTCTCCTTTGCCAGTTCAGTCTACCTCAGGTGAGCCTTTGTCTCTCCTGAGTCTGCAGTCGTTTTTTAATTAGTACAGAAATGAGTTCAGATCATTTTAGGGATTCTGAGTGAGCCTGGGGCTTTCGCAAAACCACAGGTGGCTTATTTACCTGGAAACCTGGTTTCCGCTGGTACTTTCTCCTCTGCTGCATCTCGGCAAAGGTGGCTGCACCTGCTGCGTAAGTGTAGGCCATGTGTGGTAGGAAGCCCATTTGATCCATGCCCGGATAGGGCCTAAGACCTGGTATGCTGGCCTGCATCGGGGGCATGAATGTGGCGGGTGGGAAAGCGCTTTGAGGTGGAAGTGACGTGTACAGGGGTTTGGCAGCAAACGGGTTAATGCCGAAGATGGGGCTAGTGCTTTTTTCAAGGTTTCCGTTGTTGGTAGAGCCTGAGAATTCCTTCTTGAGATAGGCCAAGTTCAAAGGCTCTTCGAAGTGCTCTCGAGGAGAGGGGATGCCGCTATGGTCAATGGTAATGCTGTTGACTTTAGGTCTGCTTTTGACAGTCAGTGCATGCTTGGGTTCCTTCATTAGTCTCGGCAGAGAGAGGTCCAGCGGCTCAGCCTGCAGGTCTTCTGAAGTCAAGCTGTTTGGAGTGTAGGAGCTGCTGTGAGAGTTTTTGGAAGATGTAGAGGACAGATTTAGCGGGGAGGGGGTGTTGCTGCGGGAGTGGTCCAACTTTTCACCTGTGGGTTTGGCGCTGCCGCTGAACTGGTGGTTTTTCAAATGTCTGAGCGAGTTGTCACAGTTGTTAACGTTGTTATGGAGCTCTGCTATGGAGGGGGATGTGATGCGGTCAGTAGGTTTGATTAGAGACACAGGTGACCTAGCTGCCATAGAGTCTTTTGGTGGAGTGTGGTGGTTATTTGTTCCGAGAACCATATCAGTGCTGTTCCTGTGCTCTAGCGGTGGGGTTCTAGTCGTGCCGTACTGGTACATCTTTCGCTGCTCGAACCACTCCTTGACAAATTCCTGAGGAAGGCCGACTGCTATGGAAATCTTGAGCAGCTCCTCCGAGTTGGGCTCCATGTTCATGGCAAAATATGCCTTCAGCACAGACATGTGGTCCCTGTAAGGGTGAAGAGGCCCAGTGAGTCCCTTCTCAGACAACATGGAGGAGGATAAGTGGGTGTTCTTCTCCATGAATATCCCCGGTTTGTTGGGCATCAAATTCTCACTGGGCTGCAGCACAGCTTTGATCTCCTCATTCATTTTGCACAGGTAGCGTTCATGCTGATGCAAAGGTATTGGCCCGGGGAAGCTTTCTTTGCAATATTGGCAAGCATAAGGTGTAAACATGTTATTTTCCTGCACCTTCTCATCCACACCTCCTTCAAGCATGTGGTTGGATTTCTCTCGTTTGATATTGCTAATCTGTCTCTTTGAGTCTGTTGTCAAGCTCTGGAGGCAGGCTTTGGCTTCGTTTACTTTTTCTAATGTGTAGTCGATGATGCTTTTGGTGGCGCCGTTGTGATTGACAAGTGGAAGACCGACCTGAGGCCCCCCTTGTGCCAGCATCTGTTTCTGCTCTTCAACCTGCGACCCCAGCTCCTTCATGTAGGCCTTGAGCCTGGAGAGCTCCTCCGGCTTGCAGTCCATTTTCTGCCTGCACACAGTGTTGTCCACAATCTGGAGAACCTTCTGCACCTCGCTCAGGTTGTTCGCGATTGGCCCTGGGTAACACAGGAGCTGCGACTCAAGCCCGGCCATCCCGAGGTGCTGCAAGGGGCTCTGGGCTGTCGAGTTGTGGTGGACCCCCAGTGGGCTGTTCCCTCCCATGCCTCCATTCATGAACGGCCCAGAAGCACCAAATCCATGCGATGCCATCATCAACTTGTAGTCGTTGAAGTCGAGCGGCTCCGTTTTGATGTTCAGGTGGTTGTTGTGCTCAGGCAGGCCGAGCGGCTTGCCGTTCTCCAGCTTCTGCCGCAGCTGGGTGATGGCAGTGTTGGTGGGCGAGGAGGAGGCGGAGGTGGGCGAGGAGCCAGTCTTCATGCTGCTGCGCATCCTGCCGTTGACCGCAATCAGGCCAATGCACTTTTTGCTGCTTATGTGGGAACTGTAGGAGCCCGAGTGGGAGAAGCGCTTCTTGCAGTTGGGGCACTCATACGGTTTTTCACCTGAAACATAAAATATACAGCGTAAGATGTCTGACATGAGAGTAACAGGTTGTTATTAATAATAAGCTTTTTACTGTTAGGGTTAGGGATTTCATTATAAATGTGCCGGGGTAAGCTTAACATCTAAGATTATTTATATAGAATATTTTACATAAAAGTGCTTTAAACGAGGTAAAAGAAGGTAAAAGAACAAAATAAAATAATATATTTCCTGTTTGGGGAAATTTATTACTTCACTTGTATAAGTTTGGTGCCGATAGCGATACAAACAAACAAAACAAAAATGGTATTGAGGCTCTTTACGTGCATTATTTGTGTGGTGCGTTGTTGTACTCCTTCTGTACTGTATGTAAATTTTGTAACAATATAATCTCAATTAATTCCTAAGTTGTGTTTTGACATCCGGCCAGGGATAACGGATGAAAATCAGCCTTTTGAGTTAATTTTTTTCTGCTCATGAATGGATATTGTCCCTGAAAAATAAACAAATGAACCAAATGAAATTTGTTTCACACACATACACGTTTCTAAGAAAATATTGCACTTGGCAAGTGGACTGATTCTTAACACAGCAGAGTTCAGCGTCCATCAACATCAGGGAGGATCCAAAACAAACAGAAAGGAATTTCTGCACATTCGAGTTGCTCTTAAATAAACAGTTATGAATATTCAGAGGGCAGGGCGGCGCTCCTCCCGCCACTCACCGCTATGAATCCGGAGGTGTTCCTTCAGATGGTGCTTGTATTTGAAGGCCTTGCCACACTCGGTGCATTTGAACTTGCGGTTGCCGGCCGCTTGGTTGAGCAGTTGGTGCTGTGAAAGAGGCAGAGAAAGAGAGAGAGATTGAAAAAAAATAAATGCACAAACACGTGGTGGGGGGGGTGAGAGTTTACGAAGTAATCACAATTGGTCGGCATGACAAGAAGGAACAAGCCAAACGGCGCCTGTCGCCAACGAAGCATCTTGGATTTCTACTCCCACCTCCGCCGAACGACTACAGGCAGCGGCGCCGATAACAGAGAGAATCACATACCTTTTAATTTCCTGGCTCCTCAGCCAAAGGAGGCATGCCTTTAGAATTTGGCAGGCCAGAAAATAGAATAAATGAAAATGAGTCTGTCCCCTTCATTAGAAGCGCCAATCTGATCTACTTTTCATTAATTTAGGCCTAATCAGTCTGAAAGGTATTCACAGTCATCTGTGAGCTCTTTCACCCTGCATACCTGTATTTGAATTACACTTTGTACTTTCTCAGAACAGTTTCAAATGCCTTATAGAAATTGGGCCTTTTTTCCCCCTTTTTTAAAAAAAAAAAGAAGAAGAAACCTTTAATAATTGTAGGATACAGAACAGAGCGTACAGGCCCAGCCTTGATTCGCTGTTCAAAGGTAAACATCAGTTGCAATCCATCAAATTTGCAATTCAAACAAGGCCTGCTCACTGTAAGAGGAAAAAAAAAGTCAAAATACAACAACACTAAACCTGGCTCGTCGCTCATGAAACAATTAATTCCAAATGAGTTGAGGACATTAAATGGTTAGTAAATTTAAAAAAAAGACATTTTCTCTGAGCTCGCAAGGGGGAAAACAACACTCCCTCCTCCCAGATCAGCCTTGACAAATGCTGGGGTGTGTGCTGACTCTACCCACATTCCTGGGGAGACAGATGGTGGCGCACAGGACACTGGGAGGACTGGGAGGAATTGTTCAAACAGCCCCAACCTTCAAAGATCAAGCAGGGAGAGTCGGGGGGCCCCGCCAAGCGCCGGAGAGGGACCCCACCGCTCGTATGTTGCTGAGTTGCATAAACAAACAGCAACAGCTGCTTCGGTGCCTCCGCCTCCCGCCTCCACCGCCACCACCAACCCTTTACTTCCCCCTTGAGGACCCCTGCCCGGTAAAGTTTAGTCTCGCCACCACTGCTAATAAGGCACAATCGCTCTGCGCTCTTAATTGTGAATGGCACCGGCAAAATGCTCCGTCTACTCCTTCATGGCTCGTTGTCGGTGTGAACTCCACCACTGCTGGTTGTGGGCGGGGACCCGACTGGATGTTTGCATATGTATAACCTCTAATTAGTCATATTTCGGCTAATTGGTTAAGAGGAGGAGGAGTATTAAGGCTTGTAAACACATGAACACAGAACAGCAGAGCACATGTTTACCTATCAGGACATTATTCTTTATGTTAATCTGATTGCTCCTGAGTCCTCCGGAGTTACTTGTTAATTGCCGAGTGTACACATGAATACATGTTGGTTTTGATTTTCTCTGTCACGTCCAAGAGGAAGTGATGTATTTTACACTCGGCATGGCGTTTACCATGAGCCAAAAAGACAAAGAAAAGAGCGCCACCATCCACGAAGAAAATCAAACGAGCAAGACCTCAATCTCACCTCGAGGATTACCGCTTAAGCAATCCAGCTACTTTACAAATCAAGACAACCGGCCGTGTGTTAGGGCCTGCAGTGCTTGAATGGGAGCCTTTGGCCATTGACTGGACTCTGGAGGGGAGCGGCAGCAGCATTGTAATGTGAGGATTGGGACGGCGGCTCGCTCGGCCGGCCCATCTGCTCACGTTTACACCCAGCTGGTAGATCAGGTGAAAGTGCCGGCTGCTGACATCTGATCAGATCAGCCGCAGTCGGAGCCTGTCATTCTCGCTTCAGAGAGCACAACACAACACCCACGACCTGGGACTGAACATCAGGCATCAGGGTACATGATATCATCTGTTATTGGCTTAACTGTACTACATGTTTCTACTGGAGGAGGTTCTTGAGAAAATTAGATATCAAGGAAGGCACCTGAACTCTTGTTCTTCCTTCTTAAAAAGGGAGAACGCACAGTTAGTCCATCAGTGTTGTAGTTATTTTGTATGGTAACAAGCTGTATGTAACAGTTGAAGAAAAAAAGAGCCCATTTTAATCAATTTTTTATCCATTTTCCTGGAGGTTTTTTAAATTAATTCTTAAATTTTCTTTGCAGAAAGTAAATAAACAGCAGCTGACATTTCAGCTTGTATATAAATCAGAAAGGTCGACCCATTACATTCTTAGAGATGGTCTTAAAAAACAAATTCCTCACTTACAATCATCCTTCGAATCACAAACACAGACTCCTTCTACTTCAAAATTAACTGCTCCAATTTTACTTCACTGAGAAGTTATAATTATCCCCCGATGTGCGAAAACTCTGAAAGCGTGCAATTTCTTTTTTTTGCCACTATCTATCTCACCCCGCATCTTCAACTTAAAGCTGACAAGCGAGTTAAACGCCCGTGACTGCTGGATGTGTTTGCACCTCACAGGACTTTAAGGTGATTCATGCTAACTGCCAGCAGATTCACATTATATTTCAGACATATAGCGTATAATTCGCTCCAGAACATTCGAGTACACACAGATGTTTATGCAGTGCATGAAATTAGAAGCGGGGTGGAGAGGTGGCGGGGCTTTGATGGAGTACTCCCGACTGCAGGCTGCACCAGAAGAACATTAAAGGGCCAGGAGTGAAGTGAAGTTAAGGAGCTGATAAAAATTTCCCAAATTGGAAATTCACACAATCATTCGATCGTGAACACGAGACTGGAAAATCATATCAGGGAGGGCCATCAAAAAACCATTTAGGGCCTCAATTAAAGTTATTACCATTAAAGGATCTGCATCTTCAAAATGCCATGAAAAATTAATAATGATTGCCAATCAGAAAAAATGATCTCTCGTCTCCGAGGGACCAGAGCACATTAGGAATTAGATAGGGGACAGGGAAGAGGGGGAAAAAAACAGAAAGAGAAGGGAAGGATGAAGAAGAAGAAAAAAAAACACATCTAACCTGATCCCTTGCAGGCTTGTGTGTGGCCATATGCCGCTCAAGCTGAGTGCGGTAAGCGAACGTGTAGTTGCACAGGGGGCAGGCGAAGTTCTCCTCGTTCTTCTCATGGCGGTACTTGATGTGCTCCTTCAGCGATGTCAAGCGCTTGTAGCCCCGGTCGCAGTAGGGGCAGGTCAACAGTTGGGCGAAGGCATCTGGCGTTCCAGGTGGCAGGTCTGCACGGGGAGACGGCGAGATGGGGCGGGGGAGGAAGGAGGGGCGGGGGAGGAAGGGGAAGGGAAAGCGGGCCAAAAGGTCAGCGAATCAATGGCAGCTAACGGGCGGGCTGCCCAGGAGTGGTATGGGAGTTATCTCTGCAATCTGCTCCACATGAGAGCCACAGTGTCAGGCTGGCATCCGCTGCACTACGACCCCCTCCCGACACACACACACACACACACACACACACACACACACACACACACACACACACACACACACACACACACACAC
>JBBPCS010000878.1:8147157-8160851 GCA_037974645.1 Hollardia meadi | reverse complement strand
ATATAGAGAGAGAGAGAGAGAGAGAGAGAGAGAGAGAGAGAGAGAGAGAGAGAGAGAGAGAGAGAGAGAGAGGAAAAGTGAAGAAACGTGAAGAAGAAGAAGAAGAAGAAAACACCACGACGAGTAAAGTCATAGTAATTAAAGCTGAAGGGAGGCTTTTGCGTGGCGTTCTGTCGGGTGCGTTTGGTTTGCCATAACAGCGTCCGGGGCCAATTGTCGGGGTGGCCAGGATGATATCATGGAAGGGCGGGGTGTGTGGCTGCAAATCAGCTTTGGTGGCTTAATGGAAAATGGCAGGTAGGGTTCGGTTCCACCAGGAGTCGGCAACGGGACACAAACACGCCCACTTAGCTAACCGGGGAGGCTGGAAAAGTGTAATCAAAGGTTCTAAAAATGATAATCTCTTGAGCTGCCTATAAACACACAGGGATTTGTCTTGGTTTCCAGCAGGACAAGATTTCCCTTTAATTACAGCTCGCAGTTTGTGTATGTAATTGTTCTGTTGTTATTTTAAAAAAGTGGTTGCCAACTTGTGGCCACAAGATAAATCTCATCATGAGATGTTTAACAGGATAAGAAGGCAGCAAAAACATTTTCCTGCTGACATTTTTTTTTTTTGGTGCTTTTTTCTGAGTTACTCACCCTGACCCTTTCAAACCCACCTGCAAAAATAGAGTTTTTGCATTAGCATTAGCCCCTCAAATTGACTACAAACTAAAATACACACTTATATCCATGAAAGTTTCTGTTGTTTTAGCAATCCCTGAAGGAATTCTTTGGATTGGTCACAACTCTAGACTTAAGCAACCTGCGACGAGAGGTTGCAAGTAGTCATTGCTTCATTTTTTAGGGGTCACGAGCCCAAAAGATTGGGACAGGCTGTTTCAAAGCATGATGCAATGAAGGTAAGAGGGATTGCAGGAAAAAAAGAGCACAAAGAAACTCACCTGTACCGTTTCCAACTGCCTGCAAAGTGGCATCAGGCCCCATGGTGTCAAAATCATCTTTTATTTCATCTGCACAGAAACAGAGAAGAAGAAAAAGAGGGGTGAGGGGGGGGAAAGGAGAGAAGGAGGGGGTGAGTACCTCAATGTACCATCCAAACCAACAAACACTGACAATGAGGCCTTTAAGCGGAAGGTATGGAGGAAGCAATAAAGGCACCGCTGTGCATCGCAGCGTGCCGCGCCTTTGTTCGGCATGCTTAATGAATGCTATCATCTGAGCCAGACAGTGACTTATTTACCTTTAACATGACAACAAGCGGCGGGGGAGGCGAGGGAAGCTTCAATCGTCAAACAGAGCGATTAAATACAACACGGAGCACATCCACCTGAGCAATCAGAGAGCTCCAGCCAACACGCAGGCTGAGCTTATTACTCCCTGGCTGTGACGCCGCTGCAATCCTCTGCATGCAGGATCACGCTTGTTTTATCATATGTCATTTGGTGGATGCTTTCATCCAAAGCTGCTCCGAGTAATGTGAGCGTGCACATTGTTGTTGTTTTTTATTCGCCACAACCCCTTTAGTGCCTTGCTCCTAACTACAAAGAATACAACCCTTAACCACAAATTAATAGTTTTAGTTGCTCAAACATTTCTCAGGGGCAGAGCTGCTCTGGAGGCAGAAATAACCTCATTGGTTGGGGTAAACCTCAGGTGGGTGGAGACAAAGACTTGTTTGGTTAAGTATGTTAGAGTGAAAGGAAATGAAACATTTAAACAAGAGGAAGCTGTTATTTTAAAGCCCAACACTCATGGAACCGCCAATCCAGACGCCTCAATGTCTTTTTAAACAATAAAGCAATATTTACTGGGTAAATCTGGGCAGTTTTGGGGCTTTTCGGTTCCACCCACTGTGATTTACATCAACAAATCAGGTTGAGAAGCTCTGTTTGAACCCTCCAGGAGCATCAGTTCAAACTGCCCATCAGGATAATGGCACCCAGCACTGTGCAGACGGGCACATGATGTCTTGGCACAGGTGAGGCGGCTGTAAAGAACCAGTGGATTGACAGGCTCATAAACAAGCCCTCCTTTGACAAATTAACCCCCCCCACACACACACGGTCAACATGGAGGACACTGACCGAACAATCAGCTTAAGGAGCCCCCGGTCCCTCCTTCCTGCCTCGTCGGTAAAAATTAAATCAAGGTGCTTCCGAGAACACGGGGGCAAAAACCTGCATTGTGTGCCTCACACGCATCTGTTATTGCTCTGCTGCTCCTGCAAGGACGTTACAAGTGTTGCATTGTGAAGAATATTCAGCAGGACCTGATTTATACGACTATTAAACCAGGATGAGCGCCTACATTTGAGAAACCTGGCTGAGAAACTGCAGCAAACGTGGTGGGTGTTTCGTTGATCATATCCTTGTTTTTTTTTATTTTTAGTTGAAAACAATGAGCCTAATAGCTGTGGAATGCTTTGTAAGGCTTGCAATGCAGGGTTTCCTTGAAATATAAGATTTGGCTTGTGTGGCGAAATGATAAATATCGCTGTCAATGGCTCCGGAGAGTAATGACGGACTCTTCTGGATTTCCGAGTTTAACTTTCCCCCTTGCATGGATTTTTTTCTCCACTACATTTTGATGCCAAACAGCATCAAAACCACAGTTGCACAAAGAGAAAATAAACGGGCTTTAAACGACATAAATTAAGCTCTGACAAAACAAAAGAGATAAAAAAAAAAATCCTCCACCGCAGATTAAAATATACCCACAAGCATCAGATATCAGCCTGGATGAAAACCTCCCCGCACGGTCAAAACTCCCTCACATTTCTGTGTCCTCGTAGGCACCGTGTTTGCTTTGGGTAATCAAATTTGGCTGCATACCTTTGGTCTGACGCAAGGGGATGACCGCTGGGATTTACAGGCCCTTCCACTCTCCCCTATTTACCTTGGACAACTTTTGTTATCGGTGGTCTGAAGGGAGGGACGTCTGCCTCCAGCAGGAGGTAGGCTAATACCACGAACACCTCGCTGCTGCGGCCTCTGGCACACTGACATCCATGCCAGGCCTGAGCTAATGGGACAAAGTGTGGTGATGTGGCTGCCTGCTTGTTCGATAAGAAGAGGAACTTATGTTCATTCATACACACATTTCATGGCTTTATCTCCTTTGAGCATGTGAAAATATGAGATGGATTTGATATCTTTGAGAGTCATTTATGCCACAAATATGTGCCGACTGTTGAAACGGTCCACTAACTGCTGTTTTGCCGGTAGTGAATCACAGAAGACCTGAGGCGGTAAGGTACACACCTCCTTGAAGAGTCGGCTCTGGACTCAGGAGGAGTCCAGAATACCTTGGCCGGGCCACCTATTTTCATAGCAGCCCTGACGCTGTTTATTTTGAAAACATTCCTATTTTTATGGCCGGTCACCGCAGTCGCTTTAAAGTTCTGCCTTTGTGCATTTCGCCTCATTTATCCTGTCTGGTATGCACAGGAGATTTGATTAAAACAGCTTTAAAAAAAAAAAAGAAGCTGATGCCATCTCTGATATTTTTGGACTTAAATTGGCAATAGCAGATATTTTGTGTCAATGTTCCTTCACTTCAAATTCGAGCGTTTTACAGCCAAAGAATACAGTGTTTTCCTTTGAATTCTATTCTTGGCAGGGTGGAAAAGCATCTGCACTTACTGAAAAACATGGGGAACTCCTGGACGCACTGGACGGTGTTTAAATGACAAATTATTGACTCCAAAACTTGACAAACGTGCAAAGAAAACAAGATTTATCAAAAACAGAAACCAAATCTGGCAAAAAAAAAAAAAAAAAATCTGAGAAAACAGGACATTTCTCTGTCAATGTCTTGAGGACGGAGCGAACGTGTCATAGAGCGTGAGATTGCTGCCGCGGTAAGTCAGAAATCCTCCCGACGCCCCGGAGAAGAGTTTAAAAAGGGCAAAGGGAGAAGGCAGGTGATTTATTTGAAAACGTCTGTCAGTGATAATGATGTCATGCTTTCCAGCACATCGCGTCCAGCCTCGCTGTGGGACGAAGGAATGTCAAGGACAGCGCCAGACACAAGACTCCGATTGTGCCCTGGAATCAGAAGAGGCTCGGCGATAAACTTTTTACTTTCTTTCATACATGCAGTAGTTGTGTCTCTGAAAACCATCTATGAGGTGTCTCTCTTACAGTATCTGCTTGTGTATTTGGCCCACTTGCTTTCACTGCAATTCCAAGACGTGTGTAAAAACTCTTGATAGGGGAGTGACGAGCAAATCAGTCAAAGTAGGCAGGATGGGGGGGGGGGGGTGCTAACTTATCTCAGGCCTAAGTTATGTGCTGAGGTATCACTGTAGACACTTAGGCACCGGGGAAGAAAAAAAAAAAAGAAAAAAAAGGCAGGCTGGGAAACACAGCACCCGCAAGATTGGGAAAGAGACTCCCAAACGCTCTAATGAACTTGACTTGCTCTCCGAAATATGTCAGATGCTTTATCACACAAGAAGCATATTATCTGGGAATTGCAACATAGTTGAATTACAGACATTACGGCACCGCAGGTCTTTATCAAATAAACAATTACCGTATGCAACGACAGCTTGTTTATCCTTTATCTTGATTTATTTACCAAACTGTCTTTTCTCTCTCCTCCCCTTAAGGAGCCGATACGAACCGTTATTTAGGAGAGGTGAATGTTGATACCCACCAAGTTTTTTTTCATCCCTAATAAATGTGCAATTTTCCCCCATATTAAAATTTAAGACTGCTGAATGTTCCTCCGTTTGTTCGGCAGCGTGCACAGCTAGTTCATTAGCAGAAATGAATGGCGGAGCCCAGCTCATTTAAATTGGCTGTCTTACATGACTTCTCACCACACTCTGTTCCTGTCACATGCTTCCAAGAATCATTGACTCTTATTATACATGTAAATGGCTATCATAAAAATAAAAATTTCATTTAAGATTGTTAATGACTTTTTTTGCAGCAGTCTGGCTTCCTTTAATGATCATACCCTGCCCCCTAATTAAAAGTATTTATCTTTCAAGCATCCGTGACCGCCGCTCCAAAAAAAAAAAAAAAAAAAAGAGGCGATAAGTCAGTCAAGTTTTGGAAGGCATCACCTGGCTGTGATGAGGCAGCTGGCTAGGGAGGAAGTATTGGGAGGTTGTTGAAATATTAACACTGATACAGTTTGAGTAAAAGTTACTTCATTAAACCTCATTTCCTGCAGTTCACAAGCTTTCCCCCCCCCCACCAGTTTTATACATTACTGTAAATATTTTTTTCTTGTTGTGGCTCAGAGCGGGACTTTTCTCTAAGCGTGAACCAAATGGTCTCCGTCGCTCACATCGTGTCCGTCTGCTGAGGGGAGCGGCGTCGAGGGTTTTCGCCGTCAGACCTGGCTCAAGCAGTGTTTGCCAGACGCTTCGTGAGGTTTGTTTAAGTCTGCTCGGGCACCAGATGGGTGGGGTTTACGGCATAAGACGACACCACGAGCGGCAGGATGTGCACACATTCGCTATGAAGTATCTTAAAGTCAGCTTTTTTTGATTGACGGCTCACCTGAAGACCACACATCTGGTAAAGCTGATTGAACAAAAGTTGTTTTTTTTAATGTACTTCTTGAGCCAGATTTGTGAGAAATATTGAAAAACACTCATCATTCACTCCTTAATCTTGAGCTTTTTATAGAAAAGTCCAGGTCACGTTTCTCATAAAGCAAGATACAGTATTTCATTTTGGAACTAATCTGGATGACAGATTGCAGATTTGGTTTCACAAACATTTCATGGAGGCAAAATTAATCTGACTGGTTAAGATCCTCACAGGGCAGAGCCACGACTCTCACAACCCAAACACAAATTTAGAATGAAATCCCCAGTGTGCCCTTTAGCCAACTTACAGTTTGGATATTTGTTCTTCTTTACCTCCTCCCACTAAGGTTCACCACAATCATCTCTGCACCACCTGAGACCACCTGAGACCTTGAGACACTCACCAGTACCATCGACCGAGGCACTCAGCATGTCGTTGTCGGGCCAGATGTGCTCCACGCCGCTGTCCCGCATCTCGTCGTCCTCCTCGTCCTTGGTCAGCAGGTCGTGGCTCTCGGCGCGTGGTGAAGCCTCCGGGTTGGTGAGGCTGGCCGGGCTGCCCGTGCCGTTGATCAGGGGGTCTTCCTCGGACACGAGCAGCTTGTCCTCCTCCTCCGTCTCTGAGCCCGTCTCCACCACATTCTCGTAGTTCAGAGCTGTGAAAGACAGAGACAAAGTCTGGTCAGTACAGGAGAGTTTTGGCAGCAGGCGCATTTGAATGAGTGTCAGCTCAAACTAAACAACAGAGGAATCTGAAAAGGGATTTTGACTTGTTTTGGAAATTGAGTTTTATTCCCAGATTAAAAAGGTCACCCCACATCACTGCTCAGTCCAAGGCGTAGGCGTTTTTTTGTGGGTTACACCCCAATTACAGCATCCGCGACTGGAATCTGTGACTGAGCTGCAGCGGTGGGCAGACAGCTGTCGAGGAGATGCGAGCCAAAATAGCCACTAATTTTCAGTCCTGCTCACATGCCTCGGATGCCAACGAGCTGCACCTTTCAGGACGGCTCTGCTCCGGAGCATTCCCGTCACGTTTGAGATGCTCCGCATAGCACTTACAATGTTACAAATGTCGTTGCTATGCATAAAAAGGGCTTAACCTATAGTCATTTAGATTATTCATCACATCTACCCCTCGGATGTCTTTGCATTTGCATTGCCAGTGAACCATGAACATAAATATAGATGTTTTTTAACATATGAAAGTATAGAGACATGACAGGGCCTTGAGGCCTATTGACACACATACATACCACACACCCTCACACACACTCAAAACTCCAGAGCAGCATCAGCATGGCCCGCCCGGTTCCACAACAAGTTCCAGACATATGCCTTTTCCGAAAATAGCTGGCCTGTAATAAGGGCTGTGAACTCAATCAAAGGTGGCCCACGTGCAAATTAGTCGCCGCCATCGGCAGGTTCTCGCCACATGCTCGCCGCAGCGTAAATCTTTGCAGAAAAGGACATCAGACGACTTATTGCAGATGGAGGCGAGCCAGAAGCGTGGCATCACATGGGGACACACCTTATTGGCAGCTTGTGCAGGAATGTTCTGCGCTGAGAGCCAATCATGGGAGGGCCCGGAGTTTGAGCCAAAATAGTGAAGAGGAGGAGGCTTTTTTTAATGGTGCTTTAGTTGGATTTATGATTCTGAGTAATAAAAAAAGCTCAATTCAAATAGCTCTGAGATGCTGTGTAATACTATATATGTACATAGTGTATAATATGCAAAACGCCTCACATTGTGACCCTGTAAGGAATCATTTTGCCTACTGAGGCCTGAAACTGCCCCTGCCTCTAAAACCTTCCCACAATCAAGAGCTCCAACCAGATGAAGTCAATGCACAACATTTCTGAAGACGTTATACATATCAAAAGATAAGCCTCCCCACACCTCCTCCTAACACGTCTCCGTACGACTGGCTGGTCTGCACTTGCCTTCAGCGAACAACTGCACAACAGGTGCAAATTAAAATGAAAACAGGGCTTTCAAATGTGGGAGGGGAGGCAGGGGGGTGGCAGGCAGGCAGGCAGGCAGGCATGAGGGGGTAGGAGGGTGGGAGTGCGCTGACCTGCCTCGAATACCAATCGACGGAAGAAACAAAACCTTTTCAAGAGGTGTGATCACAAGGGTTTAGGCAAGTTCAGACTCAGTAATGCTCCTCGGGGATGACAAAAAAAACGGAGACCCAGGAGTGGAGAGGGACGTTCCTGGGTGGTCCATATCTACCTTTGAAAGGCTATATATTTATTTTGAAAGAAAAAAAGCCCAGATAATCTGGATGATCACTCAAAATCAGTTCGTCAAACGCTCCCAAATCGACGTGCCTTCAAAAGAACAAAACGATCAGTTCGGAATCCACCTCTCTGTGCCCCTTCACCCCTGAGGTTTTGAACTTTTCTCAACAACGTCCCGTCAGCTCTGTGTCCCCCAACTTTCCAGAGGAGGGGGCAGCTGCACGGGGCTGGTAGAACAAAAGGCCAAGAGGCTTGGGAAGCGATCAACCCGTCGCTGTGAACCTGATCTCTGGATGCAGATTCAATGACGGCGGAGCAGGGGCCGGCTGAATGAAATTATCTAAGGCTGGACAGGTTTAAAAGGGCCCATTCTTCCCCTATAAAAGGAGCGAGGGCGCTTCTTTTTGTCCATCCACCGCAGTAACGCACACCGTTCTGACTTCCAATACTCCCACAAAGGGGAACGTAGCATCGTGGAGCGCAAACTTCTCAGAGCATGATTGAGAATCAGAATCCTGGAGAAGCAAAGTGGGACTTACATCTTATTTTTGTCGCCACTTTTGAACAATTTTCTGTCTTCCCCTCGTTCTTCAACAAATCTAAGCATGGGGGGGCGTTGAACTGTCTCTGAAAGCTACAGTAGACGCAATCTTCTCCGAATGTCAGCTGTCTCCTCCGCATTCAACGTATACCTCCAAGAAGGCGAAATGACAGTGGGGTGCTCGTCAAGCCAAACGTGTGGTATTAATGCCGAGAAAGCCGCCATTGTTTAGGTGCCACCGCTGACAAGAGCCGCTCCCTCTACGAGCACGAAGCATCTATTGGTATTGTGTCACGCAACAAAGTAATTCTAACCTACCAATATTTCTCAGGCAGTTATTCCGTCTCCCCACCGAACCTCGCTCTTAATCAGCCTTTTGTGCTGCCGAGCAGAGAGAGACAAAGAAAAGATAATGTTTACTTCTCAAATGCCTCGTCTCTCCTTTTCTTACCTTAAAGTGTCATCCCCGACAAGAGCAATCACCGCTGACGTTCTACAAACTCTTGCTACCTGTTTGATATTGCTGTCTTCTCTCCTCTCTTTTTGCCCCCTCCTCCTTTCAAGGTAAATAAAAGGAGCCTCTTTGACTTCAGAAAATGAAAATGACACATGTAACAGCGCAATTCTTGTTTAATATTGGGTTTTAAAATTATCTGACATAACCCTTTCACAGGCCTGGCATTATTCTGTCACTCACAAAAAAAAGTAGAGAGAGGAGAAGAATATTGTATATTGATTAGGATGGCTGGAAGCATCAGCAGTGGCAGCCTGAGAGAGAACCAGAAAGCAAGTCTTATTAAAATCTCATCATTTATTTGATAAAGATAAATAAAAATGGTGGGGGGGACAATGGCAATACTTCAGCTGTGACAGTTGTATTCTGCAGATACTGAGAAGCCAGTGGAATTAATTTAGTGCCGGGAAACAAACTCCAAATCTAAAAATGATTATATTTACAAAGCGTCAGGTTTGACAGTGAACAAATGGCTCCAGTGATCAAAAACCGCTTTAATGTTGGGAGTCATAATCGACTCCCGCAAAAGCCAGAGATAACTCACTCCTTGGCAACAGTTGTCTGGCCACATGCTGCATTCAAAGACACCCGAAGTAACTCGGAGGAATACGCGGCCTCCAACGTGCGCCTTTGATGTTGACCCCCATGATTGTCAATAAAGCTTTGTATGTATGGTATGTATGCATGGGAATTACTTCAAGCTGAGTGACACGAAATGAAATGTTGGAAAACGAGCTTTTCTGCACATTATAAGAGTTCCTTTTAGGTCTTGTAGAAGTGATGAGGGCCTTGTTTGGTCAAACATCTAGAAGATAATTGTCACGCAAACCCACGTATATTTTAAACATCCAAGGCTGTTTTTAAAGGTGCAGCAGGAGATTCTGGAGGTTTTTATTGGACGACTACTTGTGCACGGACCCAAAGCACCGGTATTTGACAACACTTTGGGTCAACGATCAACCACCATTCTCCAGAATCCTTTAACCTCCTTAAATAGCAGAAATCTGCTCATGTGTTGGACAACATCTTTACGTAACTTCAAGTGAAATAAAGCTCATATTTTGCAGCCATGTTTTTTCATTACAAGGCAAGAATGCAAACTAAAATAGAGGTGGAGTTGAAGATTTCCTTCCAACACCTAAAGCTGATTTGCACACGCAGGGTGAATCACTTATCTGAATTTAAGAGAAACTTTTTCTCCAATTTGCAGCAGGTTTCAACTTAAAATTCTCACCTTCTGCAGCAAGTTCACAGCTGCTACACCTGCACTCTGCCGAGGAGAACCGCTCCACAGCGCTAACAAGTATAATCACATTTATTTAACAATCCCAAAGTAGTGGTCCAGTGCACGGAGGAGGTTGCACTAAAAGCCCTTCCTGCTCGAGAGAGAAAGGGAGCCAACGGTGGAGGTGATGGCTGCGGGGGGAATGACTAACACCCACACTTGCGCTCTCTCGCGCTAACCCCGGCTGACTTTTTAGTCGAGTGTCGAGGCTTAGCTCCAGGTGACACGCTCGGCCTCCTACGCCGATAATGAGCCAGGACATTCTCCCTATTGGACGATAACTGCTCACGCTCGCTCCCTGTCTCATGAATGTGAGCCAAGCGGATCACCTGGATGGCTGCGAGGGAGAAGCAGGACTGCTCTGTTAGTCAGTGTGTATGTGTGTGTGTGTGTGTGTGTGTAGGAGGGCATTAAGGTGGAAGCGAGGTCGCTGCCTTTTGGCTACAGCCGGCGGTAGCAGATTCTCATGGTGACCTTTTGTCTGCCCTTGTTCCTGTCTGCAGCAGTTTAAGCACTTCCCCGGGTAAGTCTTACTCCTTCCTCTGTCTTTAACAACTCATTCTTTTACATGTGATGGAGTCTTGATTGCTTTTTGGGTTTTGGTTTGCTATCCTAGCTTCCTTTTTCTTGATTTATTCTTGTATTTCTGCCAAAATATGGCACCTGAATTTGAAATCAAGAAGTAAAACCTTTTTATAAAATGCTTGTTTGAGGGGGAAAAGATTAAAATCACTGAATTGAAACAGACTTTAACTTAATTTTTAAGGCTTAGAGTCAGGTAGTGATTTTCCCTCAAACAGGGTGCATCACTGCCGTGCATGCCAGACAAAAGAATAGCAGACATGTTTGGACATTTTGTGCTATCTTGTCTCGGTATAATGGTGCGATCGAGCACAAGGGGCAAATCGGGGCCAAGTCGGTGAAAGGACGGTGGCAGAGGGCAAACAAAAGCTCTGAAAAGAGGCAGAGAGAGAGAGTGAGGGGTGAGGGCCAGGGGTGGGGGGGGGGGGGGGGCGACTTGGGAGTGACGTTGAATGGTGAAAACTCAGTGAAGTGTAAACGCAACCTGGGAGTGGATGTGTGTCTGTCTGGGCACTGTGTGTGTGTGTGTGTGTGTAAAGAGGGGGAGGGGGGTCGCTGACAAGTGAAATGAGTGTGTGTTTGACTGATATGAGTTGTTGAGGACAACGCTGCTTTACAATTTAGGTGTTGAAGAGAAGTTTTTAACCGATTTTTAAAAAGTTTTAGTGATCAAAACCAGCAATTTTTCAAGCACAATAAAATAAGTAATCAGTGTTACGTCAGGGTGTAAAAAACTTTCAAACAGAATACAAAAGAGGAAGACAAAAAAAATGCTAATTTATAGTCCTTCTAGCTGCAGCTAAAGGGTAAACTGGAGAAAAACTCCCCAAAGAAATATGCAGAAATCCACTTTTTCCAGGAATTTAGCTCCAATCAGGTTTGAAAAAAGCTTGTTGACCACCAAAACTATATCTGAAACTTTTACAAATTGATTTAGTCACCTATAACACACAAATTACTTTTCTGGTCAGATTTTACTGGAACAAAATTGTTTTGTTTTTTTGTGCATCTTTAAAGATCAACATTGGTCTAAATCTCATGTGTGCACCTATATGGAGTAAAAGTTGTGAATAATTTTGACTATTTATTGAAGCACATATGCAAACAAATGTATTAATACGACCTCATATTCATGGGCGTCCTTTGCATCGTTTTCTGAAATCAGGGGCGAAATGTTAAAAGAACAACGATATCAGATGGAGCAAACGTTTTGTGATGGTTCGGGTTGACGTGGAAGCTTCGAGGCAAATCGCTGCTGGGTTTTTGTCTGCGAGGAGACCCTCGCAGCAGCACCGACTCTAATTCAATTAAAGTCCCATTTATGTGCCGAGGAGGCCGGAGCAACAGGCTGGGGAGGGCGAGGGAGGCACAGAAAGCTTCAAGGTTTGCTCAGCAGCTCAGAGGTCCCACCTTTGCCGGGTCCTGCATGGATTCACCATCTGTGCCCCCCCCCCCCATCCACCCACTCTCCACCCCTCCTCCTCTTCCCCCAGTTCACACATGTTCCTGCCTCCAACAAATGTTCGAAGCAAACCCCCCCCCCCCCCCCCATCCTCCTCCTCCTCCTCGTCACACAAGCCAAAGAAGAAGAATAAAAAAGACACACAAAAGCTTCCCCTGGCTGCCCTCAGGACTCCCAGGCCAGGGGAGTGGGAGGGAGAATTCAGAGAAGAAGAACAGAGGAGGGAAATGTTGGGAGGAACTCTGTGTGTGTGTGTGTGTGTGTGTGTATTGGAGATATATGTTTTTTATCCCGGCTCAGGTGAGTTTCCCCCTCGCCTCCTGATGACACACGTCAAGCACCGGGAAGAGGAGGGGAGGAGGAGGGGAGGGGGGGGGGGGCAGAAAAAAACGGTTAAAATTAGAAAATTTAATTTATTTGATAATTTCCCAGAATAATTAGAGTTAATATGGGTTAATTAATATGCAAATCTCTCAGCAGATGTTCGGCAGCGAGGCTGCGCACAGACTGAGGAAAAACAGCCCCCTTCTACTTTCTCCTGCCTGGTTTTGGCTGTCAGTTATTGGGCCGTAATTACTGTAACTAACCAAATACACACACACACACACACACACACACACACACACACACTGAAGGGGAAAAAAAAACGTTTGCTGGGTGAACTGCCTCCAGTTTTTGAGTCGTCGCAGGCAAAGCGGTGCTTCTCACACACATAAGAGAGACCATCGCTAATTTCCCCTCCACTATAAAGACCCTTTTTATGCTCTGAGCTGAATGAACGCAGCGAGTAGTTTAAACTATTTGAAATTTGTGCTGCTTTGTGTGTGTGTGTGTGTGTGTGGAGCACCTGCACGTTAATATCGAGCAGAAAACGCAGCTAATAGCGCAGATGTGTGGAATCTGTCTCTATAATAAAAGGACGGACACGTGTTTACATGCAGCTGAATACTGAGAGATTAATAAGGAAACGGATCAAATCAAAACACTTGAAGCGAAAATGAAACATTTTCTAAATAACAGAAATAAACAGTGATGATCAGCTGATCAACAAATCCATTTTCTTTTAGCAAAACAGATCAGAATGTTGAGAATGTGCTCCATTTTTTCTGTTTCACATCATCTTAAATTGAATATCTGTACATTTTGGAGCAGATTTTTCCACAGTTTTAGACTAAATAATCGATCAGTTAATTCCAAAAAATGTAAATAGATTCATGGATGATGAAGACAATCACTAGTTGCAGCTATAAACCGGAGAGCTTCCCTCTCCTGGTTTGTATTCTTGTGGGAGGAGGGGAGGGTTACCTTTAATAGAAAGATTTAATTCATGAATTCTTCCCTGGGGAGGGAGAAAAAATATAAGAGCCTATCTCAGGGTGCTTGCCAGGGTTCTCCTGTGGTCAGCTCTCTCCAATAATAATGTGTTTCTGATAGCAGCGAGTGTGTGTGTGTGTGTGTGTGTGTGTGTGTGTGTGTGTGTGTGTGTGTGTGTGTGTGTGTGTGTGTGTGTGT